>JAODAL010020445.1:0-69411 GCA_025379985.1 Phyllomedusa bahiana
GGGGGACCGGAAAACCATTTTTTTTCACCCAAAAATTTTTCGTCAGCCACATTTTATGGGGAAAATTAAAAAACCCCCCCAAAGAGCCCACCGGGCCCAAAAAAATGTTTTTCCCAAGGGAAACAATACGAAAGGGGGGGCAAATTAAAAATGGAAACTTTCAAAAAAAATTAAAAATTAAATAAAAAAACATTTGGACTTTCTTAAATCCCAACCCTTTGGGGACGCTTCCCACTGATTACTGAATGGGGTAAACAAGGGGACACCCAAAAGCGAAGGAAAAGCTCCAGTTTTAGGATTTGGACCCCCAAACACACCGAGCAACCCTGAACCGGGAAAAAAAATTTTGGCTCCTGCCTCGCACTATTTATTCTGCCACCCACCTGAGGCCCCAAAACTGCTCCCCAAGCTGCCCCTTCTACCACCAACCATTTTTTTCCGGACTGGATTGACACCCACCTCCCCACTCTTCACTGGGCTTTTTGTAGCCTTCTGATGCTTCTCCCACCTCACCATTCGGGTCTCCTCAGCTGCTGCATCTCCGGGAAAATTCCCATGTCACTTTCGGCTTGATGTTGCTTTTTCTGTCACCTCCTCTTTTATGCCCACCTAGCTGCCCCCTCCCCACACTGGTATTTTTCCCAGTGTAGGCCTAATCAGCTGCTGCCACCCCACAATCTGCAGTTGCCACGCTGTGGCCTACTCATGCTGCTGCCAACTGACCACTCTCTCAGTTAACTACTCTGTGGTTTTCTAATGATGTTTCCACTACTCTATGACGTTGCCACTAAGTTTGGTTTTCCCCTTCTTTTAATCTGTCACAAGGAATAAAAAGGACAGATTGAAAAAAACAAAGGGACTCCCTCACCAAAACTCCTAGGGGGGGATAGAGCCAAGCACCGCCACTGCCTTGTGGCCAAAATGCCCCCAAAAACCCTGCTGCGCGAAAATCCACTACCCAAAAACATTTTAAAAATAAAATAAATTTTATTTATACAAAAATAAAAAACATGCAAAAATACATGAACCCATGCATGGAAGAGCAGAGATACAGCATGCGTTAGAAAGGACTGACGCGTTTCTAAGCCTAAGCTTCTTAATCTAGCTAAATTCACAGATAACGATGCTATTTTTAAAAACCAAATCATAGTTTCCGTGTTGTTGGGAAATACCCTTAGTAACCACAACAAGTTAAGGAAAAAACAGAATAAAATAACGTGCGCAAATACCCCTGAACCGTAAAAAAAATTAAAATAAACATTAATTGTTTAAAGTTAAACCTTTTTTCTTCCCAAATCAAAAAAACATTTTCTCGCTTTCGGGCTCCCACCCTGGGGGGTTTTTCTTTCTCTATCCAAAAAATAAAACCCTCATCTCCCCCTTCCCCCAAAAAATGGTTTTTAACCATAGAAAATTAATTGCCAATCTTTTTTAGGGGAACCTCACTCCCCAACTTGGGGCCCCGCAACAACCTCCAAAACTTTCTCATCCCCCCCCTAAAAAAAAAAGTTAAAACAAACTTTAATTCTCAAAAAAAAAAGCGCAACCCCCCCCCCCAGGAGCATTTCTATATAACACCATACCCCTATTTTTTGGGGGAAAAAGGATTTTTCCCCTGAAAGAGAAAACCTTTCCTAGGCCAAAAAATTTCGCAAAAGAAGGGGGGAAAACTACATCCATAGGGCCCCCTTCCTGAAAAAAAAACACCATGGAAAAGGAAAAAAATTCAAAAAATACCTTGACCCCCCAAATAACATTTTAATAATGGCCCTAAATGGGAACCATTAAAAAGAAACTAATTTACCCCCCCCTTTACATAATCCCACCCCCAAACCTTCCCCCGAAAAAAATTGCCCATTAAAATTTTTCTATATTGTTATTAAAATTTTTTTGCCTTAATGTATCCTGAATTTGCAACTATTTGGATTGAACTGGTTCAAGCCACTGGCTTTGACGCTCATTCAAAGGGGCCTTCCCGTACTATGGGGCGAAAATTGGGGAAAACCCCCCTTGTGCACCTTAGGTAAAGAATGAAAAATAGCCGTTATAGGCTTGTCCACTAGCATATCGTCAGCTAGCTTCCTAGAAAAAATGTCTAGGGACACTCCCTCACAAAGATTTTTATCCAAAAGGATTTTATATTTAGATGTGGGGTTCTGGGCAAAGACAATATAAGTGTCTGTGTCTTGAAGAATTTTAAGGTTCAACACTACCACCCCTCCTCCTTTATCCGCAGAACGGATGATGATATCCTGATTGTTTTTCAATTCCTGAATAGCTCTATGTTCTGGATGACGTGATATTAATGTTTTGTCCAAAAGAGTCAATTTGACTTCTCCCTAATATAATAAATCCCTTTCTACTCTTTCCGTGGAAATAAATCCAAGTTCATGGGTCTCGAGTGTATGGGATGAAAATTTGTGTTCCCAAAATGAATTTCCTCCCGGGCAATAGACATAAATTCATCACTTGGATTGGTCTCAGCTTCTAAACTATGTAATGTACTAACCACTAGAGATGGCCGAATTTCTCAAAAATTCGGTTCGGTCACTTCGCCGAATTATTCCCATCAATATTCGTTTCGGGTCCGAATTACTTCGGCTACGAATCACGTTAAAAAACAGCTTATTTCCAGGCTGCCAGAGCATGCAGGTGGTGCTGTAGAACGTTGTTCCATGCCTTAAATATGCAGAGGGCGCTTGGTTTTGGTCTCATACAATGTTGTGGTTTTATTATGACATCGCACATTACAGCCGCCGCTCTTAGAATCGCTTCACTAGTAAAATGCCCAGGGCACTAAGAGGGCAAAACTGACAAAAACTCAAGGCGGGAATGTAGCCTTATAAAGATCATGCCTAGCGAAAGCTGGAAAAAAACAAGCTGAGAGCTCAGTGTGGCAACATTAGTGATAGAGTGTGGAGGTGACGGCGGCAGCCAACAGCAGCCAATGAGGTTCAGGCAGTTTGGCACAAATGACATTCTGTGAGGCCGCAAAACAGTATTAGGCCTCAGAGTGGCACAATGATAATGTGTGGAGGTCACGGAGGCATCATTATGAGGTCAGACAGTGGCACAATGACATTATGGAGGCGGAAAAACCTAAATAGTGCCACAGAGTGGCACAAAGATACAGGTGGAGGTCACCAGGCGGCAGCCGTAATGAGGGTCAGACAGTGGCACAATGACATTATGGAGGCGGCAAAACAGTATAGCCACAGTAGTGGCACAAGATACAGTGTGTAGGTCACGGCGGCATTAGTATGAGTGTCATACAGTGGCACAAGTGACATTATGGAGGCGTTAAAAACATATTAGGGCACAGAGTGGCACATCACACAGTGTGAGGTACCAAGCGGCAGCAGTAATGAGGTAGACAAGTGGCACAATGGCATTACCTGGAGGTGGCAAAACATATTAAGGCCACAGAGTGTCATCAATGATACAGTTGGAGGTCACGCGGCAGCAGTATGAGGTCAGACAGTGGCTCAATGACAAAATTCTTGGGGTGCAAAAACAGAGTAGGCCACAGTGTGGAGGCACGGCAGCAGCCACGGCAGCAGCATGAGGTCAAGACATGGCACAAATGACACAGTGTGGGAGGGCCAAAAACGACAGAGACACAGCACATCATGAGTTGCAAGGAGTGGCAACAATGACATTCTAGAGGTGCAAAAATAGTATGTAGGCCACAGAGCGGCACAATGGACTGAGAGCGAGGTCACGCGGCAGCAAGCATGAAGGTCAGGCATTGCACAATGGACAGAGAGTGGAGGTGATGACAGGAGCAACAGCAGGAGGTCAGAGAGTGGCAAACAATGACATTCTGCAAGGTGTCCAAATATAATAGCCACAGACCGTCACAATTACTTAGATAGGGGTCACGGGCGGTCATGACAGCAATGAGGTCAGGCAAGTGGCACAATGAGCAGAGAGTGGAGGTGATGACAGAGCGAACATCATGAGGTACAGAGAGGTGTCACAATGACAGTACTGCATGTGGGCAACAAAGTAATTAGGCCACAGAGCGGCACAATGACTGATCAGCGAGGCACGGCGGCAGCAGCATAGGTCAGGCAGTGCACAAAGACAGAGAGGGAGGTGATTACAGGAGCAACCAGCATGAGGATCAGAGAGTGGCACAATGACATTCTGCAGGTGGCACAATAGTATTAGGCCACAGAGCGCACAATGAACTCTGAGAGCGGAGGTCAAACGGCGGTCAGCAGCATGAGGTCAGGTCAAGCAACAAGACAAGAGTGTAGGTGAATGACAGGAGCAAACAGCGTGGAGGTCAGAGAGTGGCACAATGACATTCTGGAGTGGCAAAACAATACCGGCAGGCCGCAGAGTGGCACAATGACACAGTGTGGATGTCACGGCAGACAGCAACAGCAGCAGCAGGCATGAGCACATAAGTGTCACAATGACAGAGTTTGAAGGGTGGGTGGCAATAAACCAGTCCCCTGGTAAAGACGGATGGTAGGCAGATGGAGAAACTATAAGCAGATGTGTGCATCAGGCGGGTGCTGCATCAGAATAGTGGCTGAGGCAGGTAGTTAGAACCCAGTACTTGAGACGCCTAAGGCATTGGTGAGTGGAAATCCTGCCGATCTCATGCCTGATTCATCTTGACAAAAAATGGGTGTTTTTTTTTCAGTCCCGTTCACATTTCCCGTGGACAAGCGGGTTTCCTTGGGGTAACATGTGCCCCCTCCGCAACTGAACACCCTGCACTGAGGCCACACTACTGGCCGGAGCAGGACAGCCTTCTCCACTCAATACTCGGCAAGTTGCGGCCGTCACATCCAGTTTGGTCTGCCCAGAAGTCCAGCGGATCTTCTAACTGGTTGGCAGAGTGCTGTCCAAGTAGGCCACAACCTGTTTGGTTCAGGGAATCTCCATGTCCTGCTGCTGCGTGCTGCATGCTGGAGACTGCTCCTCACTAGGCTGTGAAGGAAGCGCTCATAGTGACTCCCAGACTTAGGTTCTACTGCGGATGTACTGGTACTGCTCCTTACCCCCCCACCTTCCCCCAGGCAGCCGCGGCAGTAGTATCGTGAGCGCTGGAGGAACCCCCCGTCAGAAACCTGTCAGGAGGAGGGACGTGCCGCACATAGGCAACGGCAACCTGATTAACGAGGGAGGATTTCCTATAGTAATTGAGTTTTGTCTTCCCTCTCAATAGCTGGGAAAAGGCTCCCATTTTTGACGGTTAGAGCGAGGGTCCAATAGGGTGGAAGAGCCAGAAGTCAACCCTCTTGCGATGCTGACTATTTCGCTGTCACTAGCCAGGCAAATAAGCATGCCTGTGGGACATCTGCACAAGTGACTCCGAGTGCTCCCTGCCTCCAATTCCACTGTATACGCCACCGGTGCTGGGAGTCATCTGCCTCGTCTTCCTCATCTCCATCCACCTCCTCCAGCTTGCTCCTGCTCCTCCTCTCTTGGTCACCTGTGGAAGAAATTCCACTGCATTTCACCAACAATGCTTCTGCCCAATGTCCTCCTCCTCCTCTCCTCCTCACCTCCTCCATTTCCACAGTCCCCCACCGGACCTCATGTGGCCACGAGATGTAGCTCGCCACTCTCCAGGTCCCCTGCCCACACAGAATATTTCAGCATCTTGTCCAGGACATGAGCATGAATGAACGTTAATGCATCCCGTAGTCCTGGCGACTGAGAAAAAAGACAAATAACTTGGCCTCCTCGAATGGCATCAACAAACGGCAGGTGTCACGCGATGAGCGTGCCCCTGGCTGACATCAAAGTTACACAGGGATTTACATCTGTCTGCCCTGGGATCATCTAAAAATCTTAAGTGGCCTTTCCTGTTCATACAGTCGGTCCAACATGAGTGCAGGCGCTGGCATTCCAGCGGGTGGAAAACAATCGCATATCAAGGAGCTTGTTGGGGAGGCCGTTCTTGACCGCTAGCAACTCGAGTGAGTGGTGATTCCTTGGTCTTTGTACTGAAATGAAAAGTGCATGCAACAGTTTATCTGCCATTTTCAGAATGTTCTGAAGATCGGTGGAGAGACCTTCAGGAACCTTTTTTACAAACCTTATTGAACAACCGGTTCTCCTGGCAGGCGCATGGACCATCCTCCTCGGTGCAGCGCGGTACCCATGTTTCCTCTCCATTGTTCTCCGTCTCCATGGTTCCATTTTGCAGTTGGCCGCGGAGAAAGCCACACATCGATCTTGCGCATAACGCTGAGCCATTTCCTCCCCTGTGAGACTTCGTTCGCCAACGGCACAGCTAGGTGTAGAACTGCGTGACACCGCTGTTGCCCTACACATGTGGTATGATGGAGTCAGTACTTGTGGAGGTGAGATGGTGGTGGTGGTGTATAGGAGGAGGAGGCGGGACATTGTGCGCAGGAGCACAAGTTGACAACGTGAGGAGAAAGCGTGCGTCTCGCTGTCCAAAGTTGTTAGGTGTTCCTGGGCAGGAACCCATTCACCCAGTGGGCCGTAAAGGACATGTACTGTCCGGCCTGACCGTAGTTACAACTCAGACGTCCGCGCTGCCCTGTACCTTGGAACAAACGATAACACAAGGACTGACCCACTTTCGTTCTACATATTTATTTAGTTTCTGTGTACTCTAGGCCGTTTTTGGAAAAGACATTACTGCTTGGAACTCTCCATCTCGGCTCGGCACAAGCCATTAGTTCTCTGAATGTGTGCAGAGTCCCACCATTTGGAAGGGAGGGACTGCAGTACCCAAACAACATGGAACAGGCAGGAGCACTGTCAGCTGCGCAACCTTTAGTATGGTTGGAGGACCATACTAGTTGTCTCTTTACAAATCGCCTCTCTGAAAACGACTGCTGCGCCATTAGTAGCGAGGAGCAGGAGCAATCTGGACCGGATAGGATTCAAAAGAGAAACAGCTGCCTCTGCAGAGTGGTGGAGTCCTGTGACTGGCTGAAATGGCATGCGTGGCCACTGGCCCCCGCTGCCTTGCTGCTGCAGCGGCAGGATGGACCACCACATCTGAGTCCCCAGCACGTTTCTCCCGGGCCACCGATGGTTACGTCTGCAAATGTGTTGACGCAGGTCCATTGTGCCACACGATCGGCTCCCAGCCACCGTCTTCACTTTCTGCCCACAGATTCTACATATACCCATAATGACCCATATTCGTCGCTCCCATCCGGTGTCCTTAGCAAAGAACCCGACACCCCTAGTAGCTTGATTTTACGCCAAACTCTCCGCACTGAGTGACTACTACTCTCGCCGGCCAGCTGCCTGACTTGTGACCTCGCTGAGAGCCCCTGTCCGCTAACTGTCTTGGACCTGCGAAGCGGTTTTTCTTACCCCGTGGCCTGTTGGCTCCCGACCTCACACTGCTGCTACCCTGCTTACTCACGGCCGACACAACCCACTTGCTGCTTGCGCCGCTGCCTGACGCGCAAGCTGACGCCCTCTTCTCCTTGACGATGATGAAGTCCCTGCTTCACCCTGCTCCCAATGTGCGGTCGGCTAACATCATACATCTAATTTGTGTTTCATCGTCACTACTTGTCCCTCATCACCGGTCTTGGTAAGCCGTAGGCTGACCTCTACCACATGACCTCCCATGCCACTCTCCGACATCCTATACTAATGTGCCGCCTACTGCATAGAAGCTGGGGTGATATTGGCCCCATTACTTCGCTGCCAAGCTACTGCTGACTCTGCCCTCCTCCAAATTGTTCATCCTCGCTATATAGTGGCGCTGAGCCCCGAGACCACATAGTAGATCCCTGGCTGAGGGGAACCTGGATGGGACAAGGCCGGCTGAGGACAGGTGAGGGCCGCTGACACGGAGCCTCTCCCGGGCCATGCCAACTAAGTGTTTGTCTGAGTTCCCCACCGACTCTTGGCTGGGGTTGTCATATGTCATCTGGAGGAAGGAGGATGACCTAGTCCAACCAATCCAGAACCCTTGGGTTGCTGTGAACAACTACACGCCCCTAGAAGTGAACCGCGGCAGTGTGGGCCTCACCGAGTGACCCCGGCTGCGACGTCCCCTTGCTGGCTGCACCTGGCCCCTATTTCAGAAATGTTTGTGCCACTGCCACACGCAGTTTGCAGAGCCTGCACCGCTTCTCTGTCTGACATACTGTTAGTTCTTAAAAATGTACAACACTGTAGATGAAGCTATCTGTATATGATTAAATATACACCCTGTTTTTTGACTCCAAATGAACCCAGTAACAATCATGGTAGACCCTTGATATAAAATTGCGCTTCCACAAATGGCCAGGAAAAAATTACACTTGTAATGTGTCCGTTTACAAGCCACTGGTGTGTTTTACTAATGTCAAAGCACAAACAGGCTTAAATTAACCTTCACTGTGAAATTAAGCTACTAATAAAAATTTATATATTTCGGTGTTGGAAGAAAGAACTGTTTATTTTTGTCAGCACAGCAGCAAAACAACAACGCTAATTAACCCTGGATGTAAATTGCGCAATAGAATAGAGCCACCCTTCAACTAGTAAGCTTTTGTAAGCGTGTATTCAAATGCGTTTTTCTACGCCACCACAACCAATAGATATAACCAGTTGTAATTTGCTTTCATTGTGAAAAAGGCTACCAAAAAAAAAATATATATATTTGGCGTTGAAAAAGACGGTTATTTTTGTCAGCACACCAAGCAAAACAACGCTTAAATTAACACCCTGGATGTAAATTGCTCCCAAAGAATTGAGCCGCACAACTAGTAGCCGTGTTAGCAATTGCGTGGTTTCTATGCAGCACAACAAGAGATACAGTTGTAATTTGCCTTGCTTTTTGTGAATTAGCTACCAAAAAAAAAATATATCTATTGGCGTTGAAAAAAGAACGGTTTATTTTGTCAGCACACCAGTACAAAACAACGCTTAATTAACCCCTGGATTTATATTGCGCCAAAAATTGAGCCGCACCAAACTAGTAGCGGTGTTTCAATAGCGTGTTCTACGCCACACAACAAGAGATACAGTTTAATTTGCCCTTTGCTTGATGAAAATAGGCTACCAAAAAAAAATATATATTTTGCGTTGAAAAAGAAGGTTTTTTTTTGTCAGCACACCAGCAAAACAACGCTTAATTAACCCCTGGATGTAAATTGCGCCAAAGATTGAGCCGCACAACAGTAGCGTGTACAATTGCGTTGTTTTCTACGCCACACAACAATAGATACAGTTGAAATTTGCCTTTTGCTTGTGAATTTAGGCACCTAAAAAAAAATATATATAAGGCGTTGAAAAAGACGGTTTATTTTGTCAGCACCACTCCAGCAAACAACCGCTTAATTAACCCTGGATGTAAATGCCCAAAGAATTGAGCCGCAAAACCTAGTAGCGTGTTACTATTGCGTGTTTTCCTACGGCCATCACAACAAGAGAGTACAGTTTGTAATTTGCCTTTTGCTTGTGAATTAGGCTACAAAAAAAAGAAATATATATATGGCGTTGAAAAAGTACGGTTTATTATATTGCAGCACACCAGCAAAACAACCGCTTAAATAACCCCTGGATGGTAAATTGCGCAAAGATTGAGCCGCACAAACTAGTAGCTGTTACAATTGCGTGTTTTCAACGCCAAACAACAATATATACAGTTGTAATTGGCTTGTTTCATGTGTAATTATGCTACCAAAAAAAAAATATATATATTTGGGCGTGAAAAAGACGGTTATTTTTGTCAGCACACCAGTCAAAATCAACGCTAATTAACCCCTGGATTGTAAATTGCGCCAAATAGATTGAGCCTGCCAACGAACTAGTAGCAGTGTAACAATTTGCGTGTTTTCTATCTACGCCACACAACAAGAGATACAGTTGTAATTTTGCCTTAGCTTGTGATAAGGCCACCAAAAAAAAAATATATATATGGCGATGAAAAAAGACGGTTTAATTTTGATCAGCACACCATCAAAACAACGGCTTAATTAAACCCCTGGATGTAAAATTGCGCCAAAGAATTTGAGCCGCACAAACTATTACGGTGTTACAATTGCGGTTTTCTACGCCACACAACAAGAGATACAGTATGTAATATTGCCTATGCTTGTGAATTAGGCTACCAACAAAAAAATATATTAATTTTGCGTTGAAAAAGATCAGGTTTATTTGTCAGCACAACCACCAGCAAAACAATCGAATAATTAACCCCTGGATGTAAAATTGCGCCAAAGAATGACCGCACAAACTAAGTACGTGGTTAACAATTGCGTGTTTCTACGCCACAACAACAAGAGATAACAGTTGAAATTTGAGCCTTTTGCTTGTGAATTAGGGCCTAGCCAAAAAAAATATATATATTTTGGCGTGAAAAAGACGGTTTATATTTGTCACACACCAGCAAAACAACGCGTTAATTAACCCCAGTATGAAAATTGCGCCAAGAATAAGAGCCTCACAAACTTAGAAGCGTGTTACAATTGCGTGTTTTCTACGCCACAACAACAAGAGATACAGATGTAATTTGCCTTTGCTTGTGAATTAGTGCTAGCAAAAAAAAATATATATATTTGTGCCGTTGAAAAAGACGGTTTATTTTTGTCCATGCACACCAGCAAAACACGCTTAATTAACCCCTGGATGTAAGAATGCGCCAAAGAATAGAGCGCACAAACCTAGTAGCCCGTGTTACAATTGCGGTGTTTTCTACGCCACACAACATGAGATACAGTTCGTAATTTGACCTTTGCTGTGAATTAGGGCTGACCAAAAAAAAATATATATATTTGGGCGTTGAAAAAGACTGTTTATTTTTGTCCAGCAACCCAGCAAAACAACGCTTAAATTAACCCCTCTGATTTAAAAGTGCCCAAAGAATAGAGCCGTCGACATACTAGTAGCGTGTTACAATTGCGTGTTTCTCTACGCCACACAACAAGAGAGATACAGTTGTAATTTCCTTTGCTTGTGAATTAGGGCTACCAAAAAAAAAATATATATTTGCTGTTGAAAAAGAAACTGTTTATTTTTGTCAGGCAAACCAGCAAAACAACGCTTAAATAAACCCCGTGGATTAAATTGCGTCCAAAAATTGAGACCGCACAAACTAGTAGCGAGTTACAATTGCGTGATTTCTACGCCACAGACAACAAGAGATACAGTTGTAATTGCCTTTGCTTTGTGAATTAGGCTACCAAAAAAAAATATATATATTTTGGCGTTTGAAATAGACGTTATTTTTTGTCAGCACAACCATCAAAACAACGAGCGCCCGCATCCCGCCCCCTCGCCTCAACCCTACCTCCTAACGGCACTTTTCCCTTATTTAATTAACCCCTGGATGTAAATTGCGCCAAAGAAATTGATGCCGAACAAACTAGTAGCGTGTTTAACAAATTGCGTGTTTTCTACGCCACACAACAAGAATACAGTTGTAATTTGCCCTTTTGCTTGTGAATTTAGCTACCAAAAAAAAATATATATATTTGGCTGTTGAAAAAGACGGTTTAATTTATGTCAGCACACCCAGCAAAACAACGCTTAATTAACCCCCTTGGATGTAAATTGGCGCCAAAGAAATTGAGCCGCAACAAACATAGTAGTCGTTGTTACAATTGCGTGTTTTCTACACCACACAAACAAAAGATACATTTGTAAAATGCCTTTGGCTTGTGGAATTAGGCTACCAAAAAAAAATATATATAATTGGCGTTGAAAAGAGTTTTAATATTTGTCCAGGCACACCAAGCAAAACACGCTAAATTAACCCCTGGATGTAATTGCGCCAAAGAATATGAGCCGCACAAACTAGTAGCGTGTTACAATGCGTGTTTTTCTACGCCACACACCAAGAGATGACAGTAGTAATTTTGCCTTTGCTGTTGTGAATTAGGCTACCAAAAAAAAATATATATATTTGGGCGTTGAAAAAGGAACGTTTTAAGTTTTGTCAGCACAACAACACCATCCAAATCTACGCTTAATTTAAACTCCCTGTAGATGTAACTTGCGCAACTAGAATCAGCAGCCAGAAAAATGAAGTGGTATTTGTATGTAAAAAAAACACGCTGTTTCTTTAAATGAATAGCAACAGAACTGCTTTTAGATCCCACTTGGATATAGAATGTATAATGTCATCTGCAGTGGACCGCACACTGGATTTCAATCCAATACCCCAAAAAATCAGAAATAGAACATCAGAGAACAGTCTCTGAGACAAGCTGAGATCAAGACCCCACATAAAATCGCTGTATAAAAATCAGTTCTTCAAAATCGCTATCACCCGCAGCAGCAGCCTGTCCCTATGCAGTAACAGAGAGATTAGTGTGATGCTTCCCAGCGGCGCGCTCGAGTCTTATAGTAGTGCGGTAGAAACGTCACATGAAACCCGCCGGTCCCTCTGATGGCTTCATCTCATGCACATGTCATGCAGGCTATTGCCCTTCTTCCTCCAGAGTGCTTTGCCCCATGTAGCGCCATTGGCTCGCAGCCCATTTTATCATCAAAAGCACACTTCTTCACCCGAAGTACCCCCGAAAGGTTCGACTTCGGATCGAACCGAAGTTTTCCTGAAATTCTAAACGAATTCCACTTCGTTATGAATCAAATTCGCACCATCTCCTACAAACCAACCTGTAAATCCTGAATATAGCATGAATGTTCCCTGATCAAAATATGATGGACTCTCACTCACTGTGCTAGGAACTGGCTCCTTACGAGGATACAACTTTTTGATATTGGAAAAATGATTCTTGAGCGTTATAGCCCTTACAAACTTATTTATATCCAAAATTCTATCGTAAACATTGAAATGGTAGGTGGGAGCAAAATTCAAGCCTTTGGAAAGGACAGAGAGCTGATCTCATGACAAGATGTAACTAGACAAATTGATTACTTGTTCATGTCCCGCATGGTCCAAGGACCTATGTTCTTTGCGTAACCTTTTGCCTGCCCTCCTCGTCCCTTTTTTGGCTTGGCTCTCATTTGCTGGTTGTAAGAAGGCTGATCCATACTGCCTGTAGCGCCTCTCCTCTCCATAGTTAACGCTAATTGTTCAGCTGCAGAGTCCTCGGAGGTGTTGGACAGAGAGCACTCCTGTGAGGTGTCCATATCCGAAAAACTGACATTGCGTTTTCTGGCATGCCTTTGTTTAGATGAACTGCGGTGGGGATTCCTTAAGATGGAACGTGGTGTGTTCAGACCATCCGGTTTAGTGTGGTAAGTGTAAACCTCTTGTTTCTCGTAGTCCGATAAATCACGCTGGAATTTTCTCTGTTTTAGTGCTGTCACATGTTGTTCCAACTGTTTCACATTTCTGTTGACATTGGATAATAAATTGTCATATTGCACATTATCTTTAAACGTTTCTAACGCTCCCATGGCCTCTGAAATTTAAGTTTTAAGTTCTGTCAAATAAATTTTTTCTTGTTCCACAATCAAACACATTAGTTGCAAAGAGCAGTTGGAAAGAATGCTATTCCACTTAGTGATGAAATCTTCGCTATATATGGTGGTGGCAATTTTCTTAAGCCTTAAGCCTCGAGGAATCATCTCCCGTGAAATATAAGTATCTAAGGTGGTGACATCCCACCAAGTTTTCACCTCTTTCTTCTTGAGGTTTTCCAAAGTTTTTAATAGGGGATGAAGATCATTATTGAGAGGCAAATCATTAGAAGCCACACTACCTGGAAAGATCTTAGCTGCTCTAATTAATCTGTTCTCATGCACAGATGGATCCATGACTAACAGGGTGTGATGGGAGCTAGCAGGTAGCAAAAAAAAACCCTTTGAGGCTAGAAACAGTATTGAAACAACGAAAGTGGGTATGCTCACCTGCACTTCAATGCTCCTAGGGAGGGATAGAGCCAAGCACCGCCACTGCCTTGTGGCCAAAATGCGTCCAGAAAAGTCCAGGTGCTGCTGCGATATCCACTACCCAATAACATTTTAAAAAGTAAATAAATTTTATTGAATACAAAGAATAAAAAACATGCAAAAATACATGAACACATGCATGGAAGAGCAGAGATATAGCATGCGTTAGAAAGGACTGACGCGTTTCGAAGCCTAAGCTTCTTAATCGTAGCTAAATTCACAGATAACGTATGCTCATTTTAATACCAAATCACTAGTATCACGTGTTGTGGAACTACCTATAGTAACCACAACAAGTGTAAGGTAATAAAAGCAGTATAAAATGAACGTGCGCAAATACATAGAACACAGTGGAAAAAGATTAATAATAATACATTATAGCTTGTTTAATGTTGAGACCTTTGGGGGTTCTAGTGCCAAGATCGAAAATCCAGCGGGATTCTCTGCTGAGCAGTTTGCGGAGCAGATCACCACCCCGTGGCGAGTGTGTTACTTTCTCTATGCCTAGGAATGAGAAACCGCTGACATCTCCTCCATGTGTCTCCAAAAAATGTTTGGAGACCATAGAGATATTATTGATGTTATTAGCCAATGCTTTTCTGTAGGGGGACCACACCGCCACCACACTCAGATGTCCCCATGTTGGGGCCCATGACCCTGACCAGGGAGGTATGGAGAGTATGTTCAAGGAAGTTTGGACTTCGTTCCACTGCTTCTCCTCTGATAGCTTTCTTATTTAATCTGTTGTTTCCGGAGGGGATATGTACTCACCGCATGAAACCGTGGTTCGATCGTAAACTTTTTAGGTTTGCGGATATCGTGGACTATAGAACCTTGCACTTGTTACCTTTTGAGGAACTGGTGAACCGTTTTGACTTGCCAACTACATGCTTTTACTCTTATTTACAAATGAAACATTTTATGCAGAGCATTTCACGCTCAAATGCGGTCTCCACTCCAACTAGATTCGAAAGGTTATGTCGACTGACCAAGACCACAAAGGGACTTATATCTGATATATATATATACATTATTGTTACATCCAGAAACACAACCCCCAACACAACATATGTACATGGTAAAATGGGAAACCTATTTGAAAAGGCCCATCCCTATAGAGCTGTGGCAAATTATATGGAAAAGGGCGGGTCAATCATCACAATGCAATCTTTATAAGGAAAATGCTTATAAGATACTTACCTTCTGGTATCATACCCCGGCACTATTACATAAACTCAATCCGGGGATTTCGGATATGTGCTGGAGATGTGATGGTCCAGATGGTCACTTATACCATATCTTCTGGGACTGTCCGAGTATTCAGGGGTTTTGGCTTCGGGTAGGGGAACTAATTCACAGGGTGACAGGTGTGTCAACTCCTCCAGATCCTCTGTTTTGCTTGTTAAGCTTCCTTCCGGATCCGATCCATAAGGTAACGATGAAGCTTGTTCTTCACATTCTTACCGCGGCGAGATGCTTAATTTCTCGACATTGGAAACGCAAAGATCCCCCAACTATGGTAGAATTAACGCAACGCATTAAAGATATTAGGGTTATGGAACATCTTACTGCCCTTCAAAATAACACAGTGGATGCGTTTGAGGCAGTGTGGTACATGTGGGATGTTTATATCCTTTGCTGCTAAGCCAATGATTCAGTCGGGCTTAAGGAACCTTTATCAATGCATGGATTAAACTTGGGAAATAGTCTTTTTTTTTTCAAAAACGGGACCATTATACCCTTTCCTTATTGTCGTGTCTGTCTTTTATGTACTTTGACTTACATTATAATATCCTTTCTATCATATTGTTCAAAAGTTAACGGAAAACTATTAATCGTAATAGACTCAAAAATTTTTTGGAAAATCATTCTCTATTGTTTGGTAAAATTTGTTTTAATCCTCTTTCCTTCTTTTTCTTTTGTTTAAAATATTGTGTTTTTAAAACCCTTTTTAAAAAATCGTTAAAAAAAAAAAAAAAAAACATGCAAAAATAATAAACCTATGGAAGAGCGAGTATAGCATCGTTAGAAAGGACGACGTTTCGAAGCCTAAGTTCTTAATGTAGCAAAAATTCAAAATTTATTTTTTGTCATTTAAATCCAAATCATAGTATCACTTTTGGGGAACTACATATAGTAACCACAAAAAGTTAAGGTTAAAAAAGAAAAAATGAACGGCGCAAATCAAAAAACACAGTAAAAAAGTTTAAAAATTTAATACATTATAGCTTGTTAAGTTGAGATTTTGGGGGGTTGTGTGCCAAGATCGAAATCCAGGGGGATTCTCTGCTGAGCAGTTTGGGGAGCAGATCACCCCCCCGGGGCAGTGTGTTACTTTCTCTATGCCAGGAATGAGAAACCCGCTGACATCCCCTCCTGTGTTCCAAAAATGTTTGGAGACCCATAGAGTATTATTGTTTTTATTACCCAAGCTTTTTGAGGGGAGACCTGCACTGCTCTGCCAACTGTGCCCAGCAATCTAACATCCAGAAAGCTGATCTCAGTCTCACTATGGGAAAAGGTAAAGTGGAGGTTAAAAGCATTCTGGTTAATATACTGAGCAAATAGGGATATAAGCGCAGAGTTTCTCCCCCAGACCAGGAGCGGTCGTTTTTAAAAACGAATACCACCTGATCTGGGGGAAGAAAGGGATTGTCCTCATGAAGAAAAATCCTCTTTCCATAGGGCCATTGCAAATGACTCCGAGTGGCCCCCTCCCTCCACCCCATGTTATGCCACGTGCTTGCGGGTCATTTTCCCCCTCTTCCTCATCTCATCTACCCCCCACTGTCCTGCTCCTCCTTTTTGTCCCCTGGGTAAAAACCCACTCATTTCCCCAGACAATGCTTCTGCTCCAATGTCCCCCTCCCCCTCCGGCTCCATTTCATCGCCACCGGACTCATGGGGCCCGAGGATGTAGTCGGACGTCTCCACCCCCCCGCACAGACAGATTTTCCGGACATAAAGCAGTGGAATGACGTTATTCATCTTATCTGGCCTGACAAAAAAGGGGCCCCTCCTCGAACGGCCTAACAACGGAGGTGTCCGCAGAGCTCCCACTGGCTGACATCAAAGTTACACGGGGGAGTTTTCCCGCCCCTGGATTCAAAAAATCGTTAAGGCCCTTTCCTGTTCATACAGTCGGCAAAATGTGCAGGCGGGAAATTTCCCAAGGGGTGGAAAAATCGCATATAGAGTGTGTTGGGGGGGGCCGTTCGCCGTGCAACCGGGGGGGGGTTTGTTCCTGGCTTGTAGGAAATGGATGAAGTGATGCCAGTTTCCGGGCCATTTTCGAATCTTTTAAAGATGGTGGAAGACTTCAGGAAACCTTTTTCACAACCCAAATTGAACAGTGGGCCATGCAGGGCGCATGGCCATCCCTCCTGGGTGCAGGGGGCGAACCCCATTTCCTCCCATTGTCGTCACCATGGTTCCGATTTGCAGTTGGCGCGGAGAAACCCACATCAATTTTTTCTGCATCCGGGGAGCAGTTCCCCCCCTGTGTGACTTTGTTCGCCTAGGAAACCGGGGGTTAGAACGCGGAAAAATTGCTGTGCCTACTCATGTGGTATGATGTAGCCGTACTTGGGGAGGCTGAGATGGTGGTGGTGGTGGAGGGGGAGGGGGACATTCCCCAGGACCGCATTTGACAACCGGGGGAAAAAAGCGGCGTTCCTGCCCAAGTTGTTGGTGTGCCGGGGGCCGGAAGCACATTCACCCTTTGGGCCCGTAAAGGACTGTAGGGCCCCGACCGAGTTACAGCTCCAAATTCCGACTCCCGGACCTTGGAACAAACCGATAAGCTAAAGGACTGGCCCACCTTCTGTTCTACATATTTATAAAGTGCGGGGTACTCCCTTTTTTTGGAAAAAAAAATTACGGTTTTGGAACTCCCCACCCGGGCTCGGCACAACCTTTTTAGTTTTAAACGGTGAGAGTCCACCATTTGGAAAGGAAGGGACTGGGTCCAAAAACTTGGACGGGGCCCGGTCAGTGCTGCACCTTAGGATGGTTGACGATATTTTGTTTTTGCAATCCCCTCGCTGAAACGATTTGCGGCGCCATGAGTAGCGAGGGCAGGAGCCTGGACCGGGGAGTGATGAAAAGGAAAAAACAGCCCCCTTCTGCAGAGGTGGTGGGCCTTTATGGCTCAATCATGCGTCCCATGGGGCTGCTGTTGCGCGGCGGCGGATGCCCACCCACTGAGCCCGTTTCTCCCGGGCCCACCGGAGGGTTCACCTGCATGTGTTGACCGGGCGGGTCCCAAGTTAGTCCTTGGCCACGCTTAAATTTTTGCCCACAATTTACATATACCCATTTGGCTCCTCTTGTCTTAGCAAAGAACGCCACCCCGCCGAGTATCGGATTTTACCCAAAACGCCCCGCACTGAGTGACTTTTACCGCCGCTGCCTCTTTGGGGCCCCTGTGCCCTACTTTTTTGGACCTGCAAGCGGGTTTTTTACCCCGGGGGCCGCTTGGCTCCCACCTCACACTGCTGTTCCCTGCGACTCACGACCACACTACCCACTAGTTTGCTGCGCCGCTCCTGCGCCAAGCTGACGCCCTCTTCCCCTCGTTTTAAAAAGGGCCTTGTCTCACCCGGCCCCCAATTTGGGCGGCCCATCATCACTATTTGTGTTTCATTGACGCTGTCTTCATCACCGGGTTGGGGTATGCAGAGGCTACCCCTCACAAATGACCTCCCATGCCACTCTCCAATCTATACTTTGCCCCTACGCAAAAAGCAGGGGTATTGGCCCAATTTTTTCGGCCAATAGCTCTGACTGCCCTCCTAAAAAATTGTTCACCCTTTGTATATAGTGGCGCTCCCCAACCCCATGTAGATCTTTGGCTGAGGAAGGATGGGACAGAGGCGGGTTGAGGACAGGTGAGGGCCCCTGACCCCCCCCCCGGGCCATGCCAACTAAGGGGTTGTGTCTGCGTTCCCACCGACCTCTGGGGTTGTCAGAGTCATCTGGGGGGAATGGATGACCTATTCCCCCAATCAAGAACCATTGGGTTGCTGAACAAAAACACGGGCCCCTTTGATGACGCGGCATTGGGGGGCCCACCCAGTGACCCCTGCGCGAATCCCCTTGCTGGCTGCGATGGGCCGGAATGTTTTTTGCCCTTTCCATCGCAGGTAAAAGCCTGCCACCTCTTTTTGACATACGTTTTTCTAAAATGTACAGACACTGTTTTATGAAGATTCGGTTTTATATAAAAAAAATACACATCCTGTATTTGGCCCAAATGAACCCCGTAACAAGCTTGGTAACCCTTGGTATAAATGCGCTCCACAAATGGGCAGAAAAAAAGACTTGTTTTGCCCTTTACAAAAAATTTTTTTTTGCTGAATTAAACACAAACAGCTGAATTTTAACCTTTGGAATAAAATTTTGTAAGGAAAATTTTTCTTTGTTGGGGCAAAAGAACAAATCTTTTGTGACCAAACAAACAAAGTTTAAATTTCCCCCCGGGTCTAAATTTCCAATGAATAAGCAACAAATTTACCACTTTGTAGCGTGTTTAAATGGCGTGTTTTTTTGGTACACAAAACAGAGAAAATTTAATTAAAATTTGGTTGTGAATTATGTACAGGCAAAATTTTTTTTTTGGGGTGAAAAAGAACGTTTCTTTTTTGGCCCAACAGCAGAACAACGCTTAATTAACCCCTGGTCTAAATGGCAAAAGAAATGAGCAAACCAAAATTCCAGCTTTGTAGTGTTTAAAAGGCGTGTTTTTTTCGGGACACAACAAAAGAAAAAAATTTTAATTAACCTTTGGTTGTGAATTTTGCTAAGGGAAAATTTTTTTTTTGGGGATGGAAAAGAACTTTGGGTCTAAAATTTCGCAAAGAAATGACAAAACCCAAAAAATTTAAATGGGATTGGATTGTAAAAACATGTTTTTTAAAGAATACAAAAGGGAAAGGGTTTGATAACCCTTTGGGTATAAAATGTGTTGAAAAAACTGAGCCATATAGCATTAAATGTATATGCAGCTGCTTGGAGGCACCTGACTTCGTTTTCCCAATTTCCCACAAAATCAAATTGGAACGTAAAAGAAGCAGTCTCTGAACAAGCTTGACACCCCCCCAAAAATTTGTTGTATTAAAAAAGAGTTCTTTGTACCAGCTTCATAAGCAGCCGCGGCGCCCTTCCCACTCATAAATAAACGGTATGAGCTCCAGCGTCCCCCCACTTTGTAGTGCGGGACTGAATCCCGGGGCTCGATTGGTTATCCGCCCCATGTCATCGGGGTATGCCTTCTTCTCCCAGAATTCTTTGCCCCCTGTAACGCCATTCTCGCAGCCATTTTATCAATCAAAAGCATGTTCGTCCCCCCCAAATCACCCCCAAAAATTTGATTTGTTCGAATCGAAGTTTTCCTGAAAATATAAACGAAATCCCCGTCGTTAGAATCGATTTTGCCCCTCTCTACTGACTCAACTTTGTTTTTGCCCCCGCTTTTATCCGGGTGCTGCGTTAAGCTCATCTTTGGCCCCCGTCAACCATCTCTTTTTATGACATGGGAAAATGCTGTAATTCCACCTTCCCATGCTCCCGCGTTGGGCAGCAACATAATGCCATTCGGTTGAAGGGGAGGCCCACAAAACTCGGGGGTTTTAGCCTCGAGAGTGGGGAGGGAAAAACTTTTGCACATCCTTTCGATTTTGAAGAAGCCACCAAAATGGTAATTGCGGACAATGCCCTTTCAGCATGAGCATGTGGGGAATTTTTTGTTTTGGAACAATTTTTCTGAAGCAGTGACGGAAGAGAAAGTGGACACAGATGCAGAAACAGAGCTTTACTCGTCATCAGATCAAGAAGGCCCAACACTTTCACAACTTTTTTGTCTTCATTAATGGTGGTCGGGTAGGGCTGGGGGAAGGGGGGCCTCCACTCTCAGGGGTACATCCTCTGAGTCATCAGGTGGTTGAAGCTGAGGAGGAGGAAGCGGAAGGAGAATGGGTATGGTTGGACACCGACGGGACAATGTCCCTCCTTGGAAAGAGGTTGGCCGGATTAAGGGGGGAGGAGGAAACAGGGGATCAGTTTATGTGCCCCCCCGCCCCGGGCTTGGGGGAAATCAAGGCTGCTCTCTTTCAAAAAGGGGCTTGATTCTCCATTTCCTCCAAAAAAGATCCAGCATCAAGGCCACAAAAAAACAACAGTTATGGGTGGCCCCCCCTCAAAAACCCCGTTACAGAGCGAACCAGCACTTTCCCCTTCCCCCCACCCAAATTGAGAGTAAAATGCAGGGAATGGAACCGTCTCTTGGGTCAAATGAGACATCTGTACGCTGCTTCAATTTTTCTAATTTCACTTGGAACAATGCCAGCAACTGACGCAAATAGAGTGCCAAGTAGCGAGAAACAGCGAGGGATTTGGGAGAGCCTAATGGGTGACCTCTGGCAATCCCTTTTTTGCCACCTCCCCCGCCTTAAGAGGGCACTTTGACACAAAGAACCCCCTTTAAAAACATGGTCCTCGATATCTCGGCTCAACACATGTTGACATGTTCTGGACCCAATGACTTCTGGGTATCCAAAATAGTAAATGGCCCACTTGCTGCATGCCATAGAGGTGTTTCCTCCAGCATCAGGTCATCTCGGAGTGGGCTTCGACGACGGGGGGGTGTTAAGAAAACGTATCGGCTTTCCCCCTGACAATTGGATCGTTTGATTTTATTAAGATTTAAGGCGGGGTAATTGATGTGTTTTTGCCCCAGTTGCCCAGGTAACCGATTTGTAGCCCGTCTACTTCACATTTCCCCTTCTAAAAAAGGGAAAAGGGTTTTTGAAAAAAAATGTTTTTAAAATGCTCTTTTCTTACTGAAAATAGTATTCTGAGTGTTCTAAAGGTAATTTTTCTGGCTTGGGGGTTAGGAATGTAAAAAAACACCAATTGTACACGTTTGTTGAAAAAAAAAAATTACAGTTATCATTTCTTTTAAAATTTTTGCATGTCAATGGTTTTTTGGGGGCATGGTGTGTAAAAAAAACACTATAATCCCCGATCCTTGGCAAACAAATGTGGTTTCAAACTGGCATTTGTTTCTCACAATTTTTAACAGTGTCCGAGAGAGCACTTTTCTAATTTTTAGGGTTATGGTGCTGTAAAAAATAGCTATAATACATGTCCTTTGGCAAACAAATATGGTTTCTAACTGGCATTTTTCCTACAATTTTTTAAAAGTGTATGGGGGAGCCTTTTATAATTTTGGGTTATGGTGCTGTAAAATACAGCTTTTAAACAAGGTCCTTTGGGAAAAAAATGGGTTTCAAATGGCATTTTTTTTTTCCCAATTTCAAAAGGGTGAGAGGTCTTTTTCATTTTTGGGGTCGGGCCAAAACTATAAACTAGGTTTCCCTTTTAAAAAAAAAAATGGTTTCTAACAGGCTTTCTTTCCAATTTTCAAAATGGCCGATCATTTTTTTAATTTTTGGGGCAGGGGGCTTAGAAAAAAAAGCTATAATCCAGGGCCTATTCCCAAAACAGTTTTTAAAAAAACTCGTTTATTCTGGCTAATTTTATTGAATGTTGAAAAGGTCATTTTTGCTGGTTTTGGGGTCAAGCAGCTGGAAAAGACTGTGCTATTGAAGGTTCTATTCAAATAAATCTTGTTTCAAATACTCATTTCTTGCTGCTAATTTTACTCTCTGTGTCCATAAGGGCATTTCTGCTGGTTTTGGAGTCAGGCTATTTTAAAAGAGGAGCCAGGGGTGCAAATAGGGTAGTACTCTGGTCAGTGGCCCTCTGCTTTTGTCAACATACATGCGCATTTACAAGAAGGGCGACATTATGCACCTTAAGGGTATGGGCACCATAGAAAAAAGCATGCCACCTAAATGCTATCATTCCTGGCAATACTGCCAGGATCTACACCCCAAGAACTGAGACATTTTCCTCCAGCATGTTCAGTAAAACGAGAAAAAGAAAACCAAGAAAAAGGGCACCTGGGTGGAACTGGAGCGTCAACCACCAGCGTTTCCAAGTGAAGCTAAATTTGTCCACGCTCCGCAGTCATACGGAGGAGCAAGCGCTCTCGTAGAGGCAGAAATTTCTCAAGCGCTACCCAGGTCTTGACTGTCTTCTGAGGAAGACTCGAGGTCATAGCTCACACTTCCGGCATTTGCACTCTGCTTCGGCCTAGCTGTCATCGTTTCTGCGTCATAAGGGCATTTTTGCCATGTTAATAGTTGACTGACGGCAGTCCTGGCTCACACCACACCCACTCTAAGTCCTGCCCTGCTAGCTGTACCTCTGTGATCCACGTTCACAGCCTCACCCTACTTGATCAGCAATTTCCTTTATCCCACTTGACAGTAGAATTTAGGAATTTGAGACAGGCCTCGTCGACCAACTGGGGACATCTCTTGCATCTTCTCCACCTTGTAATGTCACAATGCTTTTTCATCCGGCACTTTATAATCCATTGGTCATGTGGGTTTTGGGGTCATGCTGCAGGAAAGGACAGGGATAATCAATGTCCTGTTCACTAAAATAGTGGTTCAAATACTTCTATCTTCCGGCACTTTTTAAAATGTGGCTCATGCGGATTTTGGGGTCATGCTGCGGGAAAGGACAGGGATAGTCAATGTCCTGTTCACTAAAATAGTGGTTCAAAATACTTGTTACTTTTGGCACTTTTTATTCTGAGGTTCCATCAAGGGCATTTTTGCTGGTTTTGGGGCATGCCGCTGTAAAAGAAACCAATAGTAAAGTTCTTATTGAAAAAAACTTATTTCCCACACTTCAAGGCAATCAAAATTAACAGTGATTACTGGGTGTCCACCCTCCTTGATCCACGTTCCAAATCAAAAGTCAGCAATTTCCTTCAACCCACTTGACAGTAAAATGGAGGAATTTGACACACGCCTCGTTGACCAACTGGGGACATCTGTTGCGTCTTCTTCCCAGTGGAACATCAACAACGTGAAGGCAGTAGAATGGCAAGTAGCTGTAGCAGCAGCAGCAAGATTGGCAAAATAGTTTTTTAAAATAGTCAATTTATTCTTGTGAATTTTTTTTCTGTAGGTCCATAAGGGCATTTTTGCTGGTTTTTGGGTCAGGCTACTTTAAAATGGATGCCAGGGGTGCCAATAGGCCAGTAACCCTGTCTAGGACCCTAATAAAAAAGGGGCCCGGTTATATATATGATAAAAATAGGAAGTACTAATGGGTGGGCGCCCCATTTGATTTAGCTGCATGTGGCCATAAAAAGGTTAATAGACGGAAGCCCTGGCTCTCACTGCACCCACTCAAAGTCCGGCCCTGCCAGCTGAACCTCCATGTTCCCCGTTGGGATGTTCTTGCTGCCACCACATATATGACAATTTCTTGGTGCCTGGTGCAAAAAGTGATAGGGGGGTCCTGCCAGTTACCATGTGCCATTTCCAATACCGGTGTCTTGTTTTGTGTGAAAGGGGCCCCGTAGCAGCTGCTACCGCTGTACCTGCTGTGGCTATGCCATCCTCATCTTTTTGGTTAGCCATTGAACGGAATTAATAATTTTAGCATTTGACTTTGTTTCTGTGTTTCTTATAGCCTAATTGTCTTGTCTAAGATGTCCCACATATCCAGTTTAGTGTTGTGGATGGTAGTTCCAGCTTCTCCTCACCTGTTTGGGTGTAAAAATGAACCTGGTGTTCCTCTCCCATAGACTTTAATGGTTATCGGCGATCAATCGACTATCGGCAAGATGACTCCAACTATCAACTATCGGGTCGATGACGATTATTGCCAGGATCGCTAATCACTAGTCATAAGTGGTACTATTTCACTGTTATAGGAAAATGTTCTATATATGATAGTATAACTCTAAATATATACAGTCATACCATATATTATAGGTATTAGGGGTTCATCTACATACCCTAGAAACACCTTAAGAGCTCATGCATCTGAACAACAAGCTGGTGTAGGGGGCATGTCCCCAATGTTTCAAGTGTTGCATAGTTCTCTCTTTAGAGCCCTAATAGTTCAGGTACAGTGCTATAGACTTCCTACTGAAAATTACCACCAATTATCTTTTTAATTCTATCTACAAATTGCACGTGGAATGCTAAGGGCGCGTCCCCACGTTTGTGTGCCGTGCACATGGCCGTTGGGGGAATGGGGCGGCTTTTCTCCCCCTTCCCATTCACTTGCATATATTCCGTCCGAAAACCGGACTGAAGAATGTGCATGCTGAATGTCTTTCGGGCGGCCCGCGGGCGGAAAAAACGCCAGGCGGTTTTCCATAGGAGCCCGTTCTGCTCATTTTGTGGCCGGTTTTTCAGTTGGTTTGCAAAACCGCAAAGTGTCTGAAAAACCGGCTGCAAACCCGTGCCGTGGAGACATGCCTTAAGGAAATACACAGGACCATAGAACAGCTGAACAGTCAACTTTTCAATTGCTACTGATTTCAATGGCAGGGTCTATGTATGGAAATGATTGTCAGTTCTATACTGTTCGGCACAAGCCTGCATGTGATCGGTGACGGTGATCTGTCACTGAAGTAAGTTGGGAGGGTAGTTGATTGGTTTTATGTGATTATTAAGCTAAAATGAATGTCAGATTTTTGCAGGGTTTTAGCAAGCGGTACACAGGTGATATTATGTGGCTTTGTATTGGTACCAGGTCTATTTATGAGCGCAAACAGAGTTGGCAGTCACCTGGGGCACCACAGACCTTAAGAGGTGGGGGGCAAAGTCTGGTCTCATGCTGGCTGCAGTAGGGGAGAACTGGCTGTCGATGTTAGCCAGTTCTCAAGGCAGAAGACAGAAATGGTTTATTAATGTCTCTGCCATCCTGTTTATTGTACTTACAGCAGTGGCATAGCTACAGGGATCAAAGCGGTGGCCCTTGTGGCTGGGCCCCATAGCCAGGGGGTCCACAGGTCCCCCTTACCACCTGGCTGTATCACTGGGTCACATAGACCCAGAAATGCAGTAACTGCAGCTGCAGTCTACATAGTGCAGGCTGTGGCACAGCCAAAGTGGCCAGATTGGAGCAAACTCCATTTCCAGCCATTTGGCCCCCTAGATGACGCGATGTGGGCTGCACGATTTAATGAAGTCATCATGTCTCCTATGCCACTACCTGTACTAGACCATAAGTCTATGGCATCAGGACTCAGGCTTAGGGTCTAGTAGATGCTAAAAGGGGCATCCCGGAGCATGATGGATCAGAGAAAAAGTGTTCAACAAGGAAAGGTGAGTACAATTTTTATATTTTTAAAACTTTTAATAAGGGGTCTTTAGAAATTTCTGGATGACAAGGTTCATGACATGTGCCAAGCAAGGGATGTGCTCCAGCCTACCGATCTTAAGGGCGGCCAGCAGATTTCGCCCGTTATCGCACACCACCTTGCCTGGCACAAGGTTCTTGGCACCCAGCCAGCGCTCGGTCTCGTTGCGGAGAGCCGTCCACAGCTCCTGACCTGTGTGTGGACGGTCTCCAAGACAGATTAATTTCAACACGGCCTGGTTTCTCTGGGCCCGTGATGCCACCAGAGGACCTTGGGGGAAAGAACCCTGCACCATCCCTGTGGTTTTGAAGAGCGTGCGCCGAGCCTGAGAGCCACCGTCACCCCCAGAGACATCCACCCAGCTCACCCAGTGAGCTGTCACAGAGATATAGCGGCCTTGGCTGTGCTTACTAGTCCATGTGTCGGTGGTGAGATGGACTTTTCCGGCCACAGATGCAGACAACGCACTTGAAATTTTAGATGACACGTGGCTGGCCAGGGCAGGGACGGCTTTTCTGGCAAAGAAATGCCTGCTCGGCATCTGGTATTGGGGGCAGGCAAGGGCCATGACGTTGCGGAACCCATCTGTGTCCACCAGATGGAAATTCAACATTTCCAAGGCCATAGGCTGGCAAGGCCAACATTCAGGCTTTTGACTTTGGGATGGTTTGGGTTAAAGTGTTTCTTCTGCTCCCAAAACTGGAAGACAGAAGGCTGTCTGCTAGACTGGCCGCTGTACGGCAGGCAGGTCGTCAAACTGGCGGAAGGAGAAGGGGTAGGATGGGTCTCTGGTGGTGCTGGTGGTACTCGAGCGACAGTGGAGGCTGAAGCGGAGGCTGATCCCTGATCATGACTCTGAGACACATGGGCAGCTGAGGAACGCTTGGTGGTGGCGGAGGAGGAGGAGGCGGAGACAGAGGGTGTGACAGTGGTTGGAGGCCCGGCGTCGGTCTGGCCTTTTTTGGCCCAAAGGTTCCTCCATTTCAATCATCATCGCTCATTAACAGACATGTTGGTGGGGGTTTAAACCCACTTAGGTCTTCCCTCTACTTATGCTTTTAGGATGGGCGGCAATGACATCGCTGGGTTAATCAGAGCTTGCTAAAAAAAACCCAGGCTTGAGATCCGGGACCTTTTGACGTCAAAGGGGAGGGGGGTTTGCATTGACCGTGGCTGGGGGAAAATCATACACGGATTTCGCGACCGCTCTCTCCGTTTTGGGGCGGAACCCGTACTAACTACCCCATCGCTTCCTCCTCATCAGGTAAGCGCCGAAAGAAAATTCTGCTGAAAAGACCACGTTGGATCCCAAGTCGTCAACATCATATAAACACAGGTGACTTGGTCGTCCTGACATTCTCTCCATGATCGGGCTAAAACAAAAGGGACTGCAAGGGCTTGCCGACCCCCCGGGATTTTTCCCGATGACGGTTTCCTTCCCCCCTTGATGGCATCAGTAACTGGGCATCGACAAGAAAATCATCCTCTTTGGCCTTTTGATTTTTTAAACAGCCCCAACCCATTTTGTCATCAAAGGGGTCTTCAAAAATGGATTACCCAAAGGGGGGGACCAATTGACATTTGGGCGTTTTCTTTGGACGGATCTGATATGCTGATGACGAATTTGTGGCCTGACTGGAGGACGAGGGGGGAAAGACTGCTGGATCCCCGGGTTGCATTAACCACTAAGGGACAGATTGGCGACGCTGTTCGTTTGAAAATTCACGGGCCCGACCCAAAGATGACGGCCTGTGGTCCTGCAATGACGATCTGCGGGCATGCGTGTTTGTCGCCAGCACTGGAAAGCACCTTCTCTCCCCACCTTTAAACCCCCATGTCCACCCCCCTCTTTGCTCCTTACCACCCGAATTTCGCTCCCCTTTTCAGAAATTAAAAAATTTTTTAAGGTAGGAAAAGTTTTGGAATCTCTTTTTAAAGACGGCAAATCACAGCTATTTCAAATCCCCAAATCAAAACAAAATTGCTGATTAAAATTTTTAATGCAAGTAATTATCAAAAAAGTTGACTGACCAAATGAAAAAAACACCTTTCGAAAAGTATACGGGTATTAAAAGGCTTTTTTTGGCACCTTTCAATTCACCTGGGGTGACTAAAAAAATTGCTGATTAAAATTTAACTGCAAAGTAGCTCTATAAACAAAGCTGGCCTCGCCAAAGTGAAAAAAAACACTATCTAAATGTATTGGGATAATAAAAGATTTTGGCACCTTTCAATTCACCTGTGGTACACAAAATTCTGTTTTCACATTTAAGTGAAAGGGTGCCCAATGAAAAAACTGAGTACGCCAAAGGGGAAAAAAAACACTACTGTAATGTTTTTCGGATAATAAAAATATTTTTGGCACCTTCAATTCCCTTGGGTGACTACAAAATGCTGTTTTCCCCAATTTAAAATGCAAGGCCTCAATGAACAAAGCTTATGCCCCAAAGGAAAAAACACGATCGTAATGATTCGATAATATAAGGTTTTTTGGGCACCATAAATTTCACCTTGGTGACTACAAAATTTGCTGTTTTCATATTTAAGTAAAGGGTCCCCTCAATGAACAAAGCTGAGTGGCCAAATGAAAAAACACGTATCTGTAATGTATTGGATGAAAAAAGGGTTTTTTTTGCACCTACAATTCCCTGTGTGACTACAAAATTGCTGTTTTCAATTTAAGTGCAAGGGCCTCAATGAACAAAGCTTAGTGCCCCCAAAGGAAAAAACACTATCTAAATTATTTTGGAAAATAAAAGTATTTTTGGCACCTTTAAATTTCACCTGGGGTGACTAAAAAAATTGCTGTATTCATATTTAAGTCAAGGTGCCTCAATAAAACAAACGAGTGCACCAAAGTAAAAAAAACTTATCGAAAGATTCGGAAAATAAAAGGGTTTTTTTGGCACCTTTCAATTCACCTGTGGTCTAAAAAATTGCTGTATTCAATTTAACTGCAAAGTAGCTCAACAAAAAAAAGCGGGGCCTGCGCCAAAGTAAAAAAACACATACTGAAATGTATTCGGAAAAAAAAGGTTTTTTTGGCACCTATCAACCTTGCTGACAACAAAATTGCGGGATTCAATTTAACTGAAAGGGTGGCTATACAAAAAAGCGGAATGGGAAAATTGAAAAAGAACACCACTGAAATGTATCTGATAATAAAAGGGGGAGTTTTGCACCTAACAAAGAGACCTGCAGTTTCTGGGAAAAATGTGTATCCTAAATTTTAAGTTCAGGTGCCCAATACCCGGAAATATTTCAATAAAACTGTTTTAAAATAAAGCATTTCGTGCAATGTCTACACTAAGTCTTGGGGAACTAATCCATATTCTTTATAGAGCTTTCGTGTTCACCCGCGGCCCCCCCCCCCCCGCTCCCCCCCGTGACTTTACAGCGTAGATGCCCTTTAAAATTTTCTACCAACTACATAAATCTTCCAACTCTAATCTAATTGTAAGGATCACAGCTAACAGAAGCTTCTCTTTTAAGAAAAAATAATTTTGCTGACTTTTTGGGCAAAGGCAGGGCACGTCCTACTGCAAGAGACCCCAAAACAATGATCATAACAGAAGGGTTGTTCTATGTAAAACGAGGTCATGTGATTTTTCCAGCCAAACGCAACCATACACAACCAAGTCATGACGTCGCACACACATCTCACCCTGCTCTATTCTGTAAGCTGATTTGCTGGCCGCCAAAATGACAGGAAGCGCCGAAAATGGTGTGATATTAATAGATAATGCACAGATTTTAACCTAAATTATCACATGATCTAAATATTTCGATCAACATAAAACTGTGCCAATTTCAACTTTGTCGATAATAATCGCTCAACACTATTCGGGACGAATCACATTAAAAAACAGTTATTTCCAGGCTCCCACAAAACCTGCGGGGTGCTGTAGAACATTGTGCCTTTGCTTAAATAGGGCAGAGGGAGCTTGGTTTGGTCTTCATACAATGTTGTGTTTTAGTATGACACGCAGATGACTGCCGCCGCTCTTAGAATCGCTTCACTATAAAATTTCCCCGGGGCACTTAAAGGGCAAAATTGACCACAAAACTGAAGGGAAATGTCGCTGATAAAGTCATGGCAGTGACAGCAGAAAAACGGGAAGCTGAGGGCTCAGATGGCAACTCAGTGACAGAGTGGGGGTGAAGGCGGCAGCCACAGCGGCATGAGGTCAGACAGTGGCACATGATATCTGGGGTGGCAAAAACAGGGAGGGGCCCCAGAGTGGCACAATACACAGTGTGTAGGTTCGGGAGCAGCCACAGCAGCACATTGAGGTCAGACAGTGGCACAAGACAGTGGTAGGGAATGGCAGCAGCCACGCAAACAGCATGAGGTCGACGTGGCACAATGACACAGTGTGGTCACGGCAGCAGCCACAGGCAGCATGAGGTCAGAGGGGGGGGGCACAATGACATCTGGAGGGGCAAAACAGGAGTAGGCACAGAGTGGGAAAAATGACACAGTGTGGAGGTCACGGCAGCAGCCACAGGGAGCAGCATGAGGTCAGACAGTGGGACAATGACATTCTGGAAATGGCAAAAACAGGAATAGCCACAGAGTGGCACAATGACAGTGTTAGTCACGGCAGCACCACAGCAGCAGCATGAGGTCAGACAGTGGCACAATGACATTTGGTGGTAGGGCCCCTGGGGAAAAACCAGCCCAGCAGCCCCCAGCACATGAGGGCAGACAGTGGCACAATGACAGTGTGTAGGGCACGGCCCGCCCCAACCACAGGGGAGGGCAGCATTGAGGTCAAAACAAGTGGGCACAATGACACATTTTGTAGGTCACGGCAGCAGCCACAGCACAGCATGAGGTCAGACAGTGGCACAAATGACAGAGTTGTGTAGGTCACGGAATCAGCCAAAGCAGCAGCATGAGGTCAGACAGTGGCACAAAAACAGTGTGTAGGTCACGGCAGCAGCCACAGCAGCAGCATGAGGTCAGAGAGTGGCACAATGACACAGTGTGCAGGTCACGGCAGCAGCAGCATGAGCTCAGACAGTGGAACAATGACATTCTGGAGGTGGCAAAAAAAGGAATAGGCCACAGAGTGGGACAATGACACAGTGTGTAGGTCACGGCAGCAGCAGCATGAGGTCAACATTTGGGACAATGACATTCTTGGGGGTGGCAAAACAGTAGTAGGCCAAATTAGTGGCACAATGACAGAGAGTGGAGGTGATGGCGGCAGCACATGAGGTCAACCGTGCACAATGACATTCTGGAGGTGGAAAAAACTGGAGTAGCCACAAGTGGGACAATGACAGAGAGTGAGGTGACGGCGGCAGCAGCATGAGGTCCCGAGAGTGGCACAATGACATTCTGGAGGTGGAAAAAACTGGATTAGGCCACAGAGTGGACAATGACACAGTGTGGAGGTCATGGCAGCAGCCACAGCACAGCTGAGGTCAGACAGTGGCACAATGACAGAGTGTGTAAAATTTACGGGGATCAGCCAGACAGCAGCATGAGGTCAGACATGGCACAATGACAATGTGTAGGTCACAGCAGCACCCCACAGCAGCCCCCCCGAAGGTCAGACAGTGGCACAATGACACAGTGTGTAGGTCACGGCAGCAGCCACAGCAGCAGCATGAGGTCAGACAGTGGCACAAGGACATTCTGGAGGTGGTCAAAAGAGGAGTAGGCCACAGAGTGGGACAAGGACGGAGTGTGTAGGTCACGGCAGCAGCCACAGCAATAGCATGAGGTCAGACAGTGGCACAATGACACAGTGTGCAGGTCACGGCAGCAGCAGCATGAGGTCAGACAGTGGAACAATGACATTCTGGAGGTGGCAAAAACAGGAGTAGGCCACAGAGTGGCACAATGACGAAGTGTGAGGGGACGGCGGGAGCAGCATGAGGTCAGACAGTGGCACAATGACAGTCTGGAGGCGGCAAAACAGTAGTAGGCCACTTAGTGGCACAATGACAGAGAGTGGAGGTGATGACGGCAGCAGCATGAGGTCAGACAGTGGCACAATGACATTCTGGAGGTGGAAAAAACTGGAGTAGGCCACAGAGTGGTACAATGACAGAGAGTGGAGGTGACGGCGGCAGCAGCATGAGGTCAGAGAGTGGCACAATGACATTCTGGAGGTGGAAAAAACTGGAGAAGATCACAGAAATGCACAAAGACACAGTGTGGAGGTCATGGCAGCCTCCACAGCAGCAGAATGAGGTCAGACAGTGGCACAATGACAGAGTGTGTAATTCACGGCATCAGCCAGAGCAGCAGCATGAGGTCAGACAGTGGCACAATGACAATGTGTAGGTCACAGCAGCAGCCACAGCAGCAGCATGAGGTCAGACAGTGGCACAATGACACAGTGTGTAGGTCACGGCAGCAGCCACAGCAGCAGCATGAGGTCAGACAGTGGCACAAGGACATTCTGGAGGTGGAAAAAACAGGAGTAGGCCACAGAGTGGGAATATGACACAGTGTGTAGGTCACGGCAGCAGCCACAGCAATAGCATGAGGTCAGACAGTGGCACAATGACAGAGTGTGTAGGTCACTGCATCAACCACAGCAGGAGCATGAGGTCAGACAGTGGCACAATGACAGTGTGTAGGTCACGGGCAGCAGCCACAGGGACAGCAAAGAGGGCACACAATGGCACAATGACATTCTGGAGGTGGCAAGAACAGGAGTAGGCCACAGAGTGGCACAATGACAGAGAGTTTGGGGGTGACGGCGGCAGCAGCATGAGGTCAGACAGTGGCACAATGACATTCTGGAGGTGGGAAAACAGAATAGGCCACAGAGTGCACAATGACACAGTGTCTAGGTCATGGCAGCAGCCACAACAGCAGCATGAGGTCAGAAAGTGGCACAATCACATTCTTGAGGTGGCAAAAACTGGAGTAGGCCACAGAGTGGCACAACGACAAAGAGGGGAGGTGATGGCGGCAGGAGCATCAGCATAAGGTCAGAGAGTGGCGCAATGACACAGTGTGCAGGTCACGGCAGCAGCCACAGCAGCAGCATGAGGTCAGACAGTGGCACAATGACAGAGTATGGAGGGGGGTGGGGAATACCAGTCCTGGTAAAGATGGTGGTAGGTGGATGGAAAACTGGAAGCAGATGTGTGGCATCAGGCGGGTGGCGGCATCAGAGTAGTGGCTAAGGCAGGTAGTTTGAACCCAGACTCATTTCTCAAAGTTTGGGTGAGGCGTCATGGCTGATGTAGTCTGACGCCTAAGGCATTGGTGTGTGGAAATCCTGGCCGATCCTCTTGACAAAGGTCAGTCGTTCCACATTCCCAGGGACAAGCGGTTCTCCTTGGGGTAACGATGGCCCCACCGCACTGAACACCCGCTCTGAGGCCACACTACTGGCCGGGCAGGACAGCTTCTCCACTGCAAACTCGGCAAGTTGCGGCCACACATCCAGTTTGGCTGCCACCTGTTGGTTCAGGATCTGCTCCAGGTCCTGCTGCTGCTGCTAGCGACTGCCCTCCTCACTAGGCAGGTGAAGGAAGCTGCTCATCAGTGACTCCAACTTAGGTTGCTGCTGAGGGAAACCCTGGTACTGCTCTGACCCCCCCACCTTCCCCGTCAGCTGTGGTAGTAATACTTGAGCGCTGAAGAACCCCCGGGCAGACCTGTTAGAGGAGGACGATGCCGCACATAGGGAGCGGGCCCAACTGACTACGGGGAATTCCCTATAGTAAATTTGAGTTGTCCTCCCTCTCAATGCTGGAAAAAGGCTCCCCTTTTGGACCGGTTTGCGAGGGTCCAATAGGTTTGGGGAGCCAGAAGTCATCCCCCTGCCAGATGCTGACTATTCGGCTGTCACTAGCCAGGCAAATCAGCATGCTGCGGCCATCTGCACAAGTGACCCGAGGGACTCCCTGCCTCCATTTCCAAATGTATGCTGCCACGGTGCTTGCGGGTCCATCTGCCTCATCTTCCTCATCCCATCTACCTCCTCCAGCTGCTCCTGCTCCTCCTCTCTTGTCATCTGGGTAGAAAATCCACTCATTTCACCAGACAATGCTTTTGCTCCAATGTCCTCCTCCTCCATTTCAGTCCCCACCGGACTCATGTGGCCGCGAGATGTAGTCGCCACATCTCCAGTCCCCTGCCCATACAGATTTTTCAGCATCTGTTCCAGGACATGAAGCAGTGGAATGACGTTATTCATCCCCTAGTCCTGGCGACGACAAATAACGGGCCTCCTCGAAGGCCTCAACAAATGGCAGGTGTCATGCATGAGCTACCACTGGCTGACATCAAAGTTACACAGTGGAGTATTCCTGTCCGCCTGGATCATCAAAAAATCGTTAATGGTCTTGCTCTGTTCATACAGTCGGTCCAACATGTGCAGGCTGGAATTCCAAGGGGTGGAAACACGCATATCAGAGTGTGTTGGGGGAGGCCGTTCTGCCGGGCTGCAACTCGGGGAGGGTGTTCCTGGCTTTGTAGGAATGGATGAAGTGCATGCACATTTTCCTGGCCATTTCAGAATTTTCGAAGATCGGTGGAAGATTTCCCAGGAACCTTTTCACAACCAGATTGAACACGTGCGCCATGCAGGGCGCATGGACCATCCCTACTCGGTGCAGCGTGAACACCATGTTCCTCCCATTGTCCCTCACCATGGTTCCGATTTGCAGTTTTGGGGCGGAGAAAGCCACACATCGATTTCTTGCTGCATGACGCGGAGCAGTTCCTCCCCTGTTGACTTCGTTCGCCCGAGGCAAGCCCGGGGTAGAACTGCTGACACCGCTGTGCCCAAAACATGCGGTATGATGGAGCAGTACTTGTGGGGGCTGAGATGGTGTGGTGGTGGAGGAGGAGGAGGCGGGCATTGGGCAGGAGCCGCAGTTTGACAACGTGGAGGAGAAAGCGGCGTCTCCTGTCCAAGTTGTTGGTGTGCCTGAGCCGGAAGCACATTCACCCATTTGGGGCCGTAAAGGACATGTACTGGCCCTGACCGTAGTTTCAGCTCCAACGTCCACGCTGCCGTGCACCTTGAACAAACCGATAAGCTCAAGACTGGGCCCCCCTTCTGTTCTACATATTTTTTGAAGTGCTGGTACTGTCTTTTTGGAAAAGAAATTACGGCTTGGAACTCTCCATCTCGGCTCGGCACAAGCCATTAGTTCTCTGAATGGTGCAGAGTCCACCATTTGGGAAAAGGGGGGGACTGCAGCACCAACAACTTGGACAGGAGTACGGTCAGCTTCTGCACCTTAGGATGGTTTTGGGCGCATACTGTTGTCTCTTTGCAACGCCTCGCTGAACGACTGCTGGCGCCATGAGTATCGAGGAGCAGGAGCATCTGGACCGGGAGATGATGTCAAAGAAAAACACTCCCTTCTGCAGAGGTGGTGGAGCCTTGACTGGTGCAATGGCATGCGTGCCACTGGCGCTGCTGCTGCTGGGCGCAGGATGGACCACCACACCCTGAGCCACATTCCCCCAGGCCACCGGATGGGACGCTGCATGTTGTTGACGTAGGGCCGTGGTGCCAACGTTAGCTCCCTGGCCACACTTAAATTTCTGCTTACAGATTCTACATATACCCATATTCGGCTCCTCCGGTGTCTTAGCAAAGAACTGCCACACCACCGAGTATCGGATTTTACCGCCAACGCTCCGCACTGCGTGACTACTGCCGCTGCTGCCTCACTGAGCCCCTGTGCCGCTACTTTCTTGGACCTGCGTAGCGGATTTTTTACCCTGGGGCCGCTTGGCTCCCGACCTCACACTGCTGCTATCCTGCTGAGTCACGGCCACACGACCCACTTGCTGGCTGCGCCGCTGCCTGAAGCGCAAGCTGACGCCCTCTTCTCCTGACGATGATGAAGCCCTTGCCTCACCCGGCTCCCAAGTGGGTCGGCTACATCATCATCTATTTGTGTTTCATCTCACTGCTGTCCTCATCACCGGTCTTGGTATGCAGAGGCTTACCCCTCACAACATGACCTCCCATGCCACTCTCAACATCTATATTTTGCCGCCTACTGCAAGAAGCAGGGGATATTGGCCCCTTTTCTTCACTGCCAAGTAGCTGCTGACTGCCCTCCTCAAATTGTTCTCCTCGCTAAAATAGTGGCCTGAGCCCAGGCCACATAGTAAGATCTCTGGCTGAGGGAACCGGATGGGACAGAGGCTGGTTGAGGACAGTGGAGGGCCGCTGACCCGCTCCCGGGCCATGCGAACTAAGGGTTGTGTCTGACGTTCCCCACCGACTCTGGCTGGGGTTGTCAATGTCATCTTGGGAGGAAGTGGAATCCCTTTGGGTTGCTAGTCAGTTACAAAACGGCCGCTAGATTGAAGCGGCAGTTGTGGCCTCACCAGTGCCCCCCTGCTGCGACATCCCCTTGCTGTGCTGCACCTGGGCCTGGAATGATTGTGCCTCTGCCACTCGCAGGTGAAGAGCCTGCCACCTCTCTGTCTGACATACGGTTTGTTCTAACATGTACAGACACTGTTTGATGAAGAAATCTGTATATGATAAATACACACCCTGTATTTGACTCCAAATGAACCCAGTAACAAGCTTGGGTAACCCTTGGATATAAATTTCGCTCCACAAATGGCCAGGAAAAATTTACTTGTATGTGCCGTTTAAAAACTCAGTGTATTTTTTCTGAATGTAAAGGCTTAATTAACCTTCGGAAAATGAATTATGCAACAGAATTTCTTCTGTGGGAGTAAAAAGAAAGTTTTCTTTTACTGAGTGCAACTGCAGAAAAATACTTAGTTAACCCTTGGATGTAAATTGCGCCAAAGAATTGAAACCACCACAAACTTTCTAGCTTTGTAGCGTGTTACAATGCCGTGTTTTTTTACGCAACCAACAAGAGATAAAATTGTAATTAACCTTTGCTTGTGAATTAAGGGTACAGGGAAAAATGTATATATTTTGGAGGTAAAAATGACGGTTTCTTGGAGTCACCAAAAGCTGAAAAACAACGCTTAATTAACCACTGTATTAAAATTGCGCCAAACAATTGAGCCACCACAAACTACTAGCTTTGTACGTGTTACAATGCCGTGTTTTTTTCCCCCACACAACAAGATAAAAAAATTGTAATTAACCTTTGCTTTGAATTATGCTACAGGAAAAAATTTTTATATTTTGGGGGTGAAAATGACGGTTTCTTGGAGTCCCCCACAGCTGAAAAACAACGCTTAATTAACCCCTGGATTAAATTGCGCCAAAGAATTGAGCCACCACAAACTACTAGCTTTGTAGCGTGTTTCAATGCCGTTTTTTTAGGCCACAACAAGATATAAAATTGTAATTAACCTTTCTTGTGAATTAGGGTACAGGAAAAAAGTAAAATATTTTGGCGGTGAAAATGACAGTTTCTTGGAGTCACCACAGCTGAAAAACAACGCTTAATTACCCCCTGGATGTAAATTGTGCCAAAGAATTGAGCCACCACCATCTACTAGCTTCGTAGCGTGTTACAATGCCGTGTTTTTTACATTGAATAAGATGATGTCACTACATTAAATTATTTCTTTAACTTTTAATTTTTCCTTTATGAAAATATGCAATTCATCCAAAATTTATAGGATAATAAATAATACGTGACCTGATGTCCAGTCCATACAAAACTCCTTCTTGATGGCAGCGCTTCCTCGCTCCACGCTGTAAGAGACTAGTATGCAGCCGCCTTCATCGGACTGTGCGTGTCCTGATCAGATATAGGCATTCCACCTTGCTTTCATCCTGGCATGTAACAAGTGTCCAAGTGCTACGTTTCGGGGGCTGGAAACGCCCCCTTTGTCAGATGTAAATTGCACTATAGAATTGAGCAGCCAAAAATTAAGTGGTATTTGTATTGTAAAAACGCTGTTTCTTTAAATGAATACAACAGGAACTGGCTTAGTTCCCCCTTGGATATTCAATGTGCTGTGAGCAGATAGAATTTAAATGTATATGCAGCTGCAGTGGACGCACACTGGATTTCAGATCCAATACCGAAAAAAATCAGAAATAGAACGTTAAGAGAAGCAGTCTCTGAGACAAGCTGAGACACCACAAAAATCGCTGTATAAAAATCACTTCTTCAGTAAGAGCTATCAGCTGCAGCAGCACCTTCCCTAGTCAGTACAGTGAGAGGAGTGTGAGCTCCCAGCGTCGCGCCCGGACTTATATAGTGCGGTGACGTCACAGAATCCCGCCGGTCTCTGATTGGCTTCATCTCTGCACATGTCATGCAGGCTATGCCCTTTCTTTCTCCCAGAGTTCTTTGCCCCATGTAACGCCATGTGCTCGCAGCCATTTTATCAATGAAAAGCACACTTCGTTCACCCGAAGTACCCCAAACTTCGACTTCGTTCAGAACCGAAGTTTTCCTGAAATTCTAAACGAAGTCCACTTCGTTAGAATCAATTCGCCCATCTCTATATATAATCACTTATATGTCTGTAGAGCCTGTGTACACTGATATCTGCAATGAAAATAGAAAAATGTCGCTCACAATCTGTAGTAGCTGCCAATACAAGTCATCAGCATTGCAGGTATCAAATATGGTGCATGGAGTAATCCAAATCAATATAGGAATGCATCCAAACTGTAAATCTGGCACTCAGAGTTATAAATTTGCAAAAATGTATTTAATAATTCCACAAAAACAAAGATATATGTCACGGTACATGTTGTTGCCATGGAGGAGCAAGGCGCTACAGGGGTTATTCCCTCTAGCCTGTCGACACACCCAGGGAGAAGCCTGGCTGATGAGCATAGGAATGACAGCACGGCTTCTAATCAGGTCAGAGGGTGTGTCGCACAGGCCAATAGAGGCCACACCAATCAGCTTCTGGGGCGGTGTCCGGGCGCCTCATTTAATCCTACTCAGCCTTTGTCTGTGAAAGGTTATCCCTTGCTTTTCCCCTTTCTTTCTTGCGTGTTTACTCTGTCTTATCTGACTTCGGTTTGCTTCTTGACCACGTTCTCGTCCTCTGATTTTGTACCACATTACCGTCCGTGTTTTGACCATTGGCTAGTCTCCCGTTATTCTTCTGGTTTCTGATTCTTGGCTGTTACGTTCCCGACCGATACCGACCCGGACTGTTTGGCTCTGCTTTCCCCTGACAGCCCTGCACTTAGTAGCAGAGGGCTTGTTGTCCAGTTGGGGTCTGCCATCTAGGGCAGCACGCCAAGTAGGCAGGGACAGTGGGATGGGTGGCAGTCAGGGCCCACTGCACCTCCTGTGATGTAAAAATGTGAAAGCAAAACAATCATGCTTAAGACAAAGCTGTCATGTTGAAATCAAAGCAGAGCTCACATGACTTTACGCGTTTTGAGTCTCAAACAATAAAGGACTCTTAGTCATGAACTATGGTTGGAGCATAGAGCAAACTTACTTAATAGGTAAGGAACAACAGGTGAAAAATAACCATTTCATTTCAACTGGAGGGTAGTTTTTGTAGCACAACCTGTTAATAAAGAAATGTCAGATCATTCTTGTAGTTCAGACCCCCAGGAAACCTGGTTTTAGGTTCTTACATCCAGTATGTTTATCACTTTTTTTAATTCTTTTGATCTTTCTCCACCTCTGGGGAATATAATAACTCTTCCAATTGCAGTGGCATTTAAATGACTAGTTTCCCCATTGTGCCCATTTGAAAAATGTTTTGACACCCTATAAATTGTGAGTATCAGCATGTCATATGCTGTATCTGTTAAATGCTCATTGGTCCTTTCTCAAGGGTCTAGTCGTACATCCCATGTATTGTACCTGACTTGCCAAACATGAAACAAATACACAACATGGGTAGAATCACAGTTCATAAAAGAGTGAATAATATATTGATTTGTCACAAAAGACAAGACTGATTTTGTATTATTGACATATTTGCACAAGCCGCATTGCGGAGAACCACAGCAATAGCAGCCTTTGGTTAATAGCCATATCTGTGGCAAATTGTATCTTCCCGGAAGACAAAATTTGGAGGGATAACTCTCTGTTTCATTCTCTTCACTACGACCATCTTTTTTAGAGCAGAGTCTCTACCAGTTGAGAGAACGGTCGACATCATGTCCGCCCACAAATCAATTATCCCAACCCAGATCATACATCTCACCACCAGAGTTTTCATAGAGTCTGAACACTCAGTCCTGACGCAATCTCTTTATTTTGTTACTACAGCCAAGTTTAATTCATTTCTTGGATAAAGGACTTGTCAATTTTTACTCGTAATTTGGAATGGAGAAAGATTAATAAAAATGTAGATCTCTGGGAATTTCAGAGAAGGATCTCCCTTGAGTAAAGACTCACTGAATTACTTACCGGAGGTTCTAGGGAACCAGGCACAGGTCCCTTTACAGATCTTAAAAAGAAAGTAAAAAAACTGCACATCAGGAGGAAATTAATGATCACATTCAAATATTTTTTTAAATTAGTGATCAAGGATCTTGAGAAACAATTTTTTTTTTTCAAGATTGTCAGCCCAACTTAATGAATGATGATCATAAAGCTATTCTTACCCTGTAGAGGGATAAAAATTTTATTTTCAGACTGGCGGATAAGGGTGAGAATCTGGTGGTTCTAGACCATCCACATTATAAGAAAATGGTGGAGGATATTTTAAAGGGCCATGAATTTTATGGTGTCTTATCATGTGATCTCACAACAAAATTTAACCAAGATCTCATTGATATTATCGTATAAGCTGTGGATGATAAAATAATCTCTAAAGTCAAATTTGAATTTATCATTCAGTAGAACCCCCAGATTCCCACCTTTTATGCCTTACCTGAGGTCCACAAGGGACTTTGCTCTCTAAAAGGCAGACTGATAGTTTTAGCAATTGAATCTATCACCCAAAACGCTGGCATATATCTGGATAGAGTCCTACGCAACTTGGTGGACATTCTCCTGGCTTTCATCAAGGATACGAGCAACCTTCTGATTGAATTAGAGGATTTACCAGTGGATCAAGGTTTCATATTGGCCTCAATTGATGTCGAAGCATTATATATCTCTACCCCACATGAGGTATATCATTTTCTTAGATCACAGGGGACTCATTTTTCCAGACACAATCAATTCATCATACAGTTGTTATGGTTCATTTTGACCCATAATTATTTTCTTTTTGACCTCAGGTTCTTCCAACAGCTCAGGGGTATCGCTACGGGGAGCCCTTTTACTCCCAGATATGCAAACTTGACCCTGGGCTGGTGGGGATCAGGATGTCATCTGGATCCTCAAGACCTTTGGGGGCAATATAATATATTATATATATATATATATATATATATATATATATATATATATATATATTATATATATATATATATATATATATTTTTTTTTTTTTTTTTTTTTTTATTTATTTATTTATTCATTTATTTATTTTTATTTTTTTGGGGGGGACGGCATAAGGGACCAAGTTTTGGATTTTGTTCGTCTCGAATCAAAAATTTTTCCATATGATGGGGGTGACTGTCAAAACTTTCTTGACTTGACCATTAAAAAACGATATGAAAAGACTATGGTACTGATATTTTTTAGAAAGCCTTTGGAAAACCAATGTCCCCTGAAAATGATCAAGACATCATCCCAAACCCTTAATGGAAAGGATACAGAAAGTCAGTTTATTCTTTTCCCAGGAACGTTAACAATAGGGACTTTAGGATAAAAAGCTTCTAAGGGAAATTGCTTTATCAAAAGGTGCTATTCTGAACAACTAGTAGGAAAACCACATCAACGCAAGATCCATTTAAAAAAAAATTTATCCGATTTCGTAACCCCTTTCCCAAAAATTCCAGCAATACTGAAGGGGGGGGGGGTTAAAAACCCTGGGAGATCACCCTATTTTCATAGTCACAACCCCCCTTGACACCGACGGGTATTTGGTTGCTCCCCAGTGGGGGGCCTTTTTAGATGCAGCGTTGTAAGGCCTCCCCATCAGTAGAATTCAAATTTCCCTTTACGAATACATCTACTAAAAGGTTCTTTTTCAGCAGATATTTTAATAACTGTTAAACTGGAGGAGTAGTTTACTTATGCAAATGGGTTTGTAACCTCCAGTATATTGGGAAGGCAAAAAGGGAACTGAGGAGAAGGATTAGGGAACATATAAGTGATGTCATACAAAGCAGGGTGTAACGGCTGGGTAGGGATCCTCTAAAACCACCGAAGTAATTATTTAAACCCCAGCGGGGAAACGGAAATTAAGTGACCCCGGTTTTTCACCAGAGCCCCCCGCAAGGGGGAGGGGACTTGCTGCGGCGTGGGCTACCAGGTGCCCCCCCTGACGTGACTTGCTTGCGATGGGGGCCCGAGGTGCAGCGAGGTACAGAATTAGTTGAAAATGTATTGGGGCAAGCAGAAGGTGGGGCGGGGCAATGTTCGGGTGTGGACAGGCGGGGGGTCAGGGCAGGGGGAAAAGGGTTGGAGTCGGAAACGTAGAAAAGGGGGTTGGTACACGGTAAGGCGACAATAACTTCAGGAACGCTTTCTCTACGGTGGGGGAAACTAGACCCAGAAGGAGGACTGCAGAGCGGCCCCTTAAAAAGGGGAGGCGTCGGCAGACAACCCAATTATGGGGACAGGGCCCTTTAAAAATTTACGAGGGAAGGGGCACAAGCGGCCGGGCCCGGCAGGGACGCGGACGGGACAGGAACCGGCCGGGTAATTTACTACCAGGGGCGCCCCCCGGCTCCCCCGTGGCCAGCGGCGGCCCCCGCCCCCGGCGGGCCGGGGGGGGGAACCACGGTTGCGCCGGGGCCCCCACGGGCCGGGAAGGGGGGCACCGCTACAGTCCCCCCCCCCTTAGGTCCCCCCCTTTTCTTAGGCTAAAGGAACTTATGGACAAGTCTTGTTTCGGATGTTAGACCCCGGGTTCCCAGGACCTCTCTTGGGGGGCCGAAGTTTTCCCAATCTACCAGAAAAAAGCTTACCCCTGATGGTTTTCTGTCTAAGATGTCCTTTACTTCAAAAAAATCGGGGGGACTCTAGGACCGGGGAGAGGGGCAGCGCCCCTTGGGAGAATGGGTTCAAGACCAGGCTTTGGGAGGGGACATAAAGGGTTAGGGATCCGGAGAGATGGAGGAAGGCAGACTTATAGGACCTGGATTCAATTGTCGAAGTACTCTGAACGGACCCCAAACGCGCCCCAAATTTTATAATGGAGACTTTGGGGTATGTATTTGGAGAAAAGCCAACTTTATCCCCGGGGCGAACGTTGGGGGGGTCCTTCTCCCTTGTCAGCCTGGGATTCATGGGGGCAGAACCCTTTGGTAAAGCTTGTCGGGTCTCACCCAAATGACCCCGATATCCGAACCTGGTTGCCCCCGGGCAGGAACCTGGGGAGGCTGAGGCCAAGGGGAGGGGAGGGGGGGTGACGTCCATAGCCCACAAGGAATGGGGAAGGGCCCAGTAAGTCGGAGCCCCGATGGTTATAGGAGAATGGGCCCAAGAAGGGTTCGGACCATCGTTGGCTGGGGACACAAAGTGCGTAGATACCCCCCTGGTTTACTCTCCCCACCTGCCCTTTGGGTCTGGGGATGGTCGTGATAGAAGCCCCAGTTTTTTTGCAAGCGGGAACACAGGGCACGCAAAAAATTTAGAGAAATTGGACCCCTTTTGATGGGGGAAATGGGGGATGGTAAACCATGCGGCGAAAGATGTGCTGAAAAAAATGACCCGCCAACTGGGAGAGAAGGGAGCCCGGGCAGCGGCAAAAAGTGGGACATCTTCGAAAAGCGGTCAGTGCCCACCCGATGACCGATTTCCCGGGAAGGGAGGAATTTCGTGATGAAGTCCATGCCAGGGTTTGTCCATGGACCCTCCGGAACAGGCAGAGGGACTAGGGGGCCCTGTGGGCCTAGGGGGGGAACCTTGTTTGAGCACAATGGTACAGAGGAACAAAGTCCCTTACGTCTTGGAGCAGAGTTGGCCACCAATAAGCCGGAGATTGGGGAAAAAGGATTTGTATCCCGGGGTGGCCGGCCCAAGAGAAATATCCCCCAACCCAGAATTCTCCTCCTGAGTGCGGGGTGCACATAGGCTCGCCCGGAGGGAACTAGGGGGAAAACAGGGGCCACAGCCAGTCTTCAGGAGCAATGAAAAGCTGAGACACGGTTCCTCCCCCCTAAAGTCAGAAGCAGGGAAGGGCATCCGCCTTGACTTTTTTCTCGGCCGTCGGAAATGGATCTTAAAAATCAAAGCGAGAGAAAAAAAAGGGACCCACTGGGCCTGGGGCGATTTAACCCTGAGCCTTGAGGTATTGGAGATTTTTATGATCGTGAAGACGTCAAAGGGTGTGGGCTCCCTCCAACAGATATGCCCCTCCTCCAGGGCCCAAATTTTATGGCCCAAAACTCTCGATCTCCCAAAGGCACAATTCGTTCTGCCCAAGAGAAGGTCTTTTAAAAAAAAAACGCATGTGACGGTCTTGCCTTTGGGACCCTTCTGGGGCGGACCCCCCCTGCTCCCACGGAAGGCATCAACCTCAAAAGGTGAAGGGCCTCTCTAGATTTTGGGGGGACCAAAATAGGTAGAGGAGAAAGCTTTTTTCAGTCGGGAGAAAGCCTCCTCGGCAGCGGAGGCCAACTTGGTTGGCGTTCTTTCCGGGGAGGCCACGATGGGAGCCCCCAGCCTAGAAAAAGTGGGGAATAAATTGCGGGGAGTAATTTGGGGAATCCTAGGAACCGTTGAATCGCCCAGACCGGGAGGTCGCGGGCCACTGCTGGACGCAGAGATTTCGCAGGGTCCATCTGAAAACCACGATCGGAGACTTTTTGTAACCCAGGAAGGGAAGGTGGCTGGGGAAGCAGCACTTTTCCAGCTTTTTCGACGTTTTGGGTTTTCCCCAAACGACGCAGGCCTGGCGAAATTGTCTCCAATGGGGCTGTATGTCAAAAAAAAATCAAAATTCTCCAGGTATCAATGCCTGGTGTACAGCAAGTTCCCCAAATACGTCATTGACGAACTCCCGGAATACAGTGGGGGTTGCATAGCACAAGGGCATCCGCGATATACAAAATGCCCGTCCCCTGTGTTGAATGCCCTCTTCCCTTTCTCCCTCTCGAATTCTGATGGGGTTATAGGCTCCTCGCAGATCTAAATTTTGGGGAAAATCTTGGTCCCAGAGGCGGTCGAAGAGCTCGGAAATCAAGGGTAGAGGGAGCGATTCTTCACCGGATCTTTTTTACCCCCTGTAACGATGCACTGGCAAGGGAAACGTTTTTTTCTGAACGAAAAAGAAGCCCGGCACCGGGGGGCGGGGGGGACTTGGTATGAATCCCTTTTTCCAAGTTCTCCTGTTTTATAGGCCGACAGGGCCCCGGGTCTCGGGCCAGAGAGAGGATAACCCTCCCCGTGGGGAACTGGTACCGGGGAGGAGATCTATAGACAGGGGATAGACCGGGGCGGTAACTTTTCAGCCTGCTTTCCCAGAAAACCTCCTAGATTTGGACTCCCCTGGCGGGCCCCGTAGAAACTTGACGGATGACTGGGGAGGAGAGATGGACACGGGCGTGGGGCCACCAACAGAGATCCTGGCATTCCGATCCCCAACAAAAAACTTGCCCCTTTCCAGTCAGTGTAGGGGGGTTGGGGTTGCAGCCAGGGTAGCCCCAACATGATCGCCCAAGAAAAGCGGGGCAGGACGTGGGAAACAGATCCTTTTGGTAGGACCCCAACAGGACATCAAGGGTCTGGTGAGGGGAAATGGGGGAGTCGTGGAAGTCCCCCCTGACAGAAGAGATGAGCAACGGCTTTTCCAGGTGGGGGCACCGGCAAACAGAAAACGAGACACCAGGGAGGCGTGAATAAAGTTCCCGGCGGAGCCGGAGTCCAAGAAGGCAGAGACCCGATTAGATAGGCCAGCATCCGTCGTTACCTCCACTAGCAACATCAGTCGTGGAGAGGAGGGCTGAGCACCTAGGGACGCCTCTCCTACAGCCCCTAGGTGCGGGCGTTTCCCGACCGCTGAGGACGCTGTGGACAACTCCTACGGAAATGGTCCAGGCTGGCGCAGTAGAGGCAGAGATTCTCCACCCTGCGACGGGACAGTTCGGACTCCGACAAGTGTTCCCGGTCCACCTGCATGGGCACTTCAGTGGACAACAGCGGAGGGGGTTGCGGAGATCTCTGGAACACAGGAGCCAGACGAGGAAAACGGCGGGGTTGTGCCAAGTCCCACTCCTGACGGAGCTCCTGCTGTCGTTCCGTGAAACGCACGTCTATGCGAGTGGCAAGATGGATGAGCTCACTCAACGACAAAGGGAGATCTCTGGCTGCAAGGGTGTCCTTTACTCTGCTCGAGAGACCCTTCTTAAATGTGGCACATAGAGCGGCGTCATTCCAAGAGAGCTCGGAGGCTAGGGTGCGGAATTGAACCGCATATTCCCCTACGGAGGAGTCCCCTTGGCGTAGATTTAGTAGCGCCGTCTCCGCGGAAGTTGCTCGTGCAGGCTCCTCAAAAACGCTGCGGAATTCTGAGAGGAAGGCCTGTAGGTATGCGGTCACAGGGTCATTCCGGTCCCAAAGAGGTGTCGCCCAGGCCAGGCCTTCCCGGACAGCAGGCTCACCACGAACGCCACCTTTGACCTTTCAGTGGGAAACTGGTTGGCCATCAGCTCCACGTGCATGGAGCACTGCGTGATGAAACCTCTACAGAGCTTCGAGTCTCCGTCAAACTTGGAAGGTAGAGGGAGGCGAAGTTTCGGGCCCACGATTGCCAGCGGGATGGCCGGGGTAGAAGAAGTCACCGGCGAAGAGGCAGGTTGCTGCTGCTGCTGGGACGCCAGGAGTTGGCGCATCATGGCGGACCGCTGACCCAGTTGCTGAGCTTGTTGCGCGATCTGCTGCGACTGTTGGGCGACAATGGGCGTGAGATCCGCGAGGCTTGGCAGAGGCACCTTGGTGGGATCCATGGCTAGATCTAACTGTAACGGCTGGGTAGTGGATCCTCTGGACCACCGCAAGCGATGATAATTAAGCCACGCCAGGCAACGGAATCTAAGTAGCCCCCGGTTTTCACCAGAGCCCGCCACAAAGCGGGATGGACTTGCTGCGGCGTGAGGCTACCAGGTCGTCCCCCCTGACGTGACTTGCTTGCGATGGCGGCCGAGGTGCAGCGAGGTACAGAATCGTAGTCCGCGGCCGGGTAAGTTACTTCCAGGGGCGGACCCCAGGCTCGTCCCGCGGCCAGCGGCGGCACCCAACCCTGGCAGGCGCCCGGGAGGGGAACCACGGGTGCGCCCGCGGCCCGTGGGCCGGGAAGCGGGGGCAGCCGCTACACAGGGATACCCCAATATCTAGGCATTTTCACAAATGTCATAATAGAAATACCGATGTACTAACTTTTTTGTGGTGGAGGTTGTTAAGAGATTGCCTAGAGTTTTTTTTTTGGGACAGACACCTTCTTCAAAAGGAGACCTAGTGGATGTACTGTATGTGTTCGGTGCACCCCCTGGGCCTAAACAAACACCTGACCTTCACTTGCTTTATTTGAAGCCTATATTTATCTACCCACCTTAGATATCTTAAAAACCCAATCTTGGGTATAGTTACAATTTTGGGTTGGGTATAATAAATACATCCTTTTCCCTATCGATTGGCATACACTATTGTTCCATAGGGGAATTTTATTTATTAATGTTTTCATACTTTATCATTATTGGTGTAATCTATGTTCCCCTCAATGGTAGACCTATTCCTTACACCTGTGTATTTTGGTAAATAGTTCTGGAACATTTCTTTCATTTTTTGGTGATAGTTTCTTTTATTAAAGACTTGTTTTTTGTGTACTGCCTCTGTTTATTAGGCTGATACGTTTTGCTTTTGTGGAGGGAGTAGGGGGGTGCATAATGAATACTGTGCTTGCATGGTCTTTTGCTGTGTGTGTTTCATTGCTCGGCATCTTGCACCTGCACAGTATGCATTTTTTCATGCCTGGGTACGTGCGGAAGTCTTCAGCTATTGCACTTGCGCAGCACACCCTGGGATGCACAATGATGTGCTGATTACCCAGTGGCAACCGCCATACTTTGTTCATGCGCAGCTCACTTCTGAGGATGCCAAGGCAGTGTGTTAAGTCTATTTAAGTTGACTGAATGCCTGTACTGTCTGCCTTCTATCATGTTTCTTTTCTTTTCTTTTTTTTCTTTTTTATTATTTGCTTTGAAATCACCAATATGTTATCTATTTATTCGCCGTGTGAATGCCCCCCAGGATAGGCTCCAGGAGTAAAGGAGAGAAGCAGGAGATTAAGCTGTGTGGTAGAGTGCTCTGCCTGTTGTTATAGTTGAAACAAGGAAGTAGTGTAACAGGAGGAAACTGTGCTCTGATGGGGTTCCGGAGGTGATCTGAAAAGGCATATAATAGTTCAAATGATCTTGTGGAGCTGCAGCTATTGATAGAGTAGGCTATGATGATGTTGCTGTGGAAGGGATGTGCAGGATAAGCACATGGAGGGTTGTAATGGTGTCTAAATCAGATGTGTGCTGTGCAGCAACCGGTTGCTATGAGTTGGCTAGCTGGGCAAGGGAGGATGCAAAGATTTCTAATGTGTCAGGCTGTAGGTACATGAATCGTAGAACAGTTACACTCTGTCACTGGGATGAGCTCTGCCCAAAGCTCTTGTTTTATGCGGCAGCTTCCCCAGCAGGTCTAAGATGGCGGCAGTTCGCGCCTCCACTTCGCAGGCAGCGCAGAGCAAGTCAGAAGTGGCAGGCACAAGTATAGGTGAGCGCCCGGTAGGGAACTTGGTGCGGGAGTGCTGGGAATTTTAAGTGGAGTGTAGCGTTAGAGACAGTTCCTCTGGTGGCTCTAAGCTGGCGCCGGCGCGAGCTTTCACTCCGCAGATGGCGTGGATTCAGACAAAGGTGGCGGGAACTGGTGAAAGTCAGCTCCCGGCAGGGAACTCGGTGCAGAAGCGCCGGCAGTAAAAATTTAATGTTGCGGTCGGAGCTCAAGTCAGTCCGCCGTCTGCGAGCAGAGAGTACTCACAGTTATGCAAGCAGAAGCAGTGCGTACCGTACGTCCGTCAGCAGTACCCGTCTCCGGTCCTGGAGCTCCACAACAGAGGCGAACAGGGGGCAGCGGGGTTTTTGTCTGAGCTGTTGCGCAGGGGTCAGGATCCCAGAGCCTCAGATGGTAGTTTGAGATGAAGCGCCGAGTTAGAGACAGCTCCTCTGGTGGCTCCAAGATGGCGCCAGCGCGTGTTTTTACCACGAACCTCTGCCACCTGTCCTGACCTTCCTGCCTGTCCCCATCTACGAGTTTGCCATAGGATTCTGTACCATTCTGCACCTCGGCTGCCACCGCAAACAAGTCGCATCAGGGGAAACGACCTGGTAGGACTCCTGCCACAGCAAGTCCAACCTGCCTTGTGGCGGACTATGGTGAATACCGGGACCTACTTATATTACGCTCCCCGGCGTGGCTTATACCACCCCTTATGGAAATCCTGAGGATCCACTCCTCCATAGCCGTTACAGTCTCCTTCATATTGTCCCATTAACATAACTGTTTTTGTAATTTTGTGACCCTTATATGTCCAAATAAATTTAAAAAATTAAGAATGAATCCCTTTAGATCTGTAATTGGGAGTGGAATAGGAATTACCGTGAACAGGTAGAGTTTTTGATTATAGTGTCATTTTGACAGCTGATATTCTAACCAGCAGAGACAGGGCCAGATACTTCCACTTTCCCAGTTCTAATCTCCTGATGCAATGTAGAAAAATTATGACTGTACAAGGAAGTGTATGAGCTGGTCAATTCCACTTCTAGGTATTTTAATTGGAAAAGATTCCAGTTATAATGATAGTTGTCCTCAAGAGATTCTAAGTTCGATGGTTTTATGCTTGAGGCCATGGTTCTGTTGAAATTTAGCCAGCTCACAGGTTAAAAAATAACAGAGTGAGAAAAAAAAACAGCAGTACTTTTTTTTTCCTTTCCCCTTTTTCCTCCCCCCTCCCCTTTCCTCCTTCAGCTGCTGTTCCTTGTCTTTTCACCTCCCTTCTCACCTCTCCTTTCACTAATAATTGTTCTGTTTTTCCAGGTGTTGCTGCGGTATTATACAGTACATCAGTAAGAAGAACAATGCAATATAGCAACACAGTTCAAATAGAAAAACTGTTTTGAGACAAAATGGCTGCATACTGCTGTTATATAGACTCTTGATGGGGTAGAGGAGGTGCGGAGCTGTAGACGAGGATACGTTTTTTTGCTTTAATGTGGCCCTTGGAACAAATTTTTTATTTTTTGTAAGACATGGACAACCCCTTTAAATTTTTAATAACATACTCAAATAGGCAAAAACCTTCTTAGAAAAACCTTTGGTATGCTCATCCAGAAGATTTAGTCAGGCGTCTGCTGGATGAGAGTGATGTTCTCTGGTGTTCCAGTTCCCGCAGACAGTGTCATGTCCTTGTTCATGTAACATTGAACCAATCAGTGGCCTTTGCAGTACGGTACACACAGACAGTGATTGGCTCAGTATCCCATGAACCATGCTGATATGTCTCTATTCGTAGGGACCATCCAGGGTTACTAGAGCAGTGGTGCCGGCAATGGAGAGTCATTTTGTTTTGTTTTTTATTCTAAAATGGTCCAAACCACTGATTATTTTTTGAAAAATCTTAAAGAACTCTTTTAATTCTGCATATGCAATACTAAGTTAGGGAAATAAACACTGCCAGTGACATTTACCATTCTTCGTTCAATTCAGAAGCAGTAGAAGGGAGCACTATAGCTGCTTGTCACGTAGACTGGAAGAGGAGTAATGCCCAAGAAATGTTAGGATGGGGAGTGATGCTCCAGATGTGGCTCCACACTCTACTTCACCTGTTCCTGGATCCTAGGATCATGTGCTCTGAGTATCTGATGCTTTTAGATTTCTCCTCCTCATTGATTTCTTGTTATTCCTCTGATAGCTCAATCATTATATAAGGAGAGTTAATTTAACAACTCCGGGGGGAGATTCCATTTACCTTAATGAGAAAGGAAACTATCCCACTAGATTTGTGTCATGATCATGCCTGACAGAACCACAGCTTTGGGCTCTGTTCGCCGGCCGCGGCCGTTGCGACGGAAGCCCTGGTTTCTTACTTGATGTTTTGGAATTGTATTCATAAGTGGAACTGTGTTCTCCTCGCTCTTTGCTTGATTGACTCCTGGCCAACGCCCTGGCCAGGAATCCTCCAGCACTCTTGGGTTAATGAGTTTTCTCCTTTTGATTGAAACCTTCTGTTCCTATCCAGCTTGTGTTTCTTTCCACCCATAAACTCAATCCTGCCTTCCTTGGTTCCCTATTTAAAGGTTCATTTCACCTTCATCATTGCCTGCTATAGAGGTCTTCTGCCTGTAGCTAGCGTTGCCTTTATTCTGTCCTTTCTGTTGCCTGACCCTGCTGCGCTACTGACCACTCTTTCTCCTTGTGATTTTGTACTTCTGCACCCGACCGTTATTGACCTTTGGCTTGTCTTACGTTTTTCTCTCTGTCTCCCGATTTTGGTACTGCGCTGCCCGCTTGCTGCCAAACCTTGCTTGCCTGACATTCCCTTATTGTGTTTTGTATTTGTTTATCTGTGTTTGTGTCCCCACGTATTCAGTGTAGTCTTCAGTCTTCTGGTTGGAGCCGACCTTTTAAGGAGTCGGGTACCCCCAAAAGGCAGGGACAGGGGGTTGGGACCAGCGTCAGGGCCTCACTCTGTCTGTGTCTTCTCGTGTGTCCCTGACTGGTCCCTGACATTATAGCAGGCCCTTACCCTAATCAACTCCCCCGGCGGTTTAATATGAGTACCGACTTGTCGGTCCCCGACCGCCTGGAAGAGTTGACGACTCAGTTTCAGGGCATGGCGGGGCTTATTAACCAAATCTCACAACGTCTGGATGCCATAGCTACCCCGGCACCCAGTCTTGCCGCCCCTTCTGTGTCCATACCTGCCCCTGTGTTTGTGAATCCTAGCGTCCGTTACAAATCCAAGATGCTTTGATGGAAACCCAGACAGGTTCCGAACTTTCAGGGAATCCTGTCACCTGTTTTTCCGCTTCAATTTTTTTCCCACTGAAGCCGAAAAGGTAGCGGTTGTGGTGTCTCTCCTCCAGGGCCTGCCTCAGGATTGGGCACTAGCTATGCCCCCTGAAGCCCCAGAATGGAGTTCGATTGAAAGATTTTTTCAGGCTTTAGGCCATGTCTATGACAATCCCAATCGTGTGGCATGGGCAGAAACTCACCTGCTATCAATTCAGCAGGGCCGCCGCTCGGCTGAAGACTATTGTTCTGAGTTTCGCCAATGGTGTACCATGAGCGGGTGGTCTGACCAACCCCTTAAAACCCTCTTCAGACAAGGTCTATCTGATGCGGTAAAGGATGCTATGGTCAGCCATCCAACCCCTGAAACATTAAATGACTTTATGACTCTAGCCGTGACTATTGACAGAAGACTAAGGGAGAGACGCAGGGAAAACAAGGGGGGTCGACTGTTCCGTTCAAGTCAAATTTTTCTGTTAAAACCTCCTGTTGCTTCTCTGAAAAATTCTCTCTTCTATCCTCATCACCCACTCCTGAGGAAGAACCCATGGTGTTGGGTTTTACATCTGCTGCCACCAGGAGGAGACATCGGCTGGAGAATGCTTTGTGCTTGTATTGCGGAAAACCTGACCATTTTCTGAGAGACTGTCCGACTAGACCCAAGTCATCTCAAGGAAACGCCTGAGAAGTTTCCAGGAAGGTAACTCAGGTATACAGGTACCTCCTAACTCTGGTAATAAGTTTTTTTTGCCTGTAACCTTGGTCGCTAATTCTAAGAATTTTGCTTGTCAAGCTATGATTGACTCAGGCGCTGCTGCTAGTTTTATTAGTATGTCTGTTGTCCAGGCCTTGGGTTTGGAACTACTTCCATTGAGTGCTCCCTTTTTCATTTCAGGGGTAGATTCAACCTCCCTAATTGGGGGAAGAATCAAATTTCGGACTGCTGAGATCACCTTGAATGTTGGGAGTTCGCATACGGAAAAAATTTAGTTTTTTGTCATGGAGAAACTCGCTGCGGATATTATTCTTGGCTTGCCCTGGCTCCGCTGCCATAATCCTGTGTTTGACTGGAGAACCTCAGAGCTGATCAAATGGGGTGACTCATGTGGTTCTCATTTGAAATCTGTTGATCCCTTGGTGTGTGCGATAATTAATACTCACGATATTTCAGAATGTAAATCTGACGTCTTAGATAGAGATGTTGCGGATAATTTGCCTCCACACCAGCCTGATGATTGTACCATAGACCTTGCTCCGGGGGCAAAGCTTAACTTGTATGCCCCGAAGCAGGAATCTATGCATTTGTTTATTAAGGAACCTGAATATTTTCGTTCTCCGGAGGTAGTGCTCTCGACTACCGATTCACAGAATTCTGCTCTGTCTAAGCTGTCTCCCTTTTGCTATGAGGATTCCCATCTCATGTTCTCTGCCACTATAGGTTGTGAAACCAAAATAGAATCCACCGTTTATCGACTGTGCACAGTCTGGGCTAGGAGTCATAAGACTCTTAAAAACGCTCAACTAAATAAAATCAATAAAAAACGCCGACCCCGACCTAAAAACATCAGTTTACAAGTCCCGTTAACAAATTGTGCTCCCAAGACTAAAAGGGGAAAAATTGGTCTGGCCCATCACACTAAACCAAGGGAGTCTGTTGAGGGTCCGGAGGCCCCTCCTAAGGGGGGGGGTACTGTCATGATCATGCCTGACAGAACCTCAGCTTTGGGCTCTATTCGCCGGCCGTGGCCGTTGCGACGGAAGCCCTGGTTTCTTACTTGATGTTTTGGAATTGTATTCACTAAGTGTGAACTGTGTTCTCCTCGCTCTTTGCTTGATTGACTCCTGGCCAACGCCCTGGCCAGGAATCCTCCAGCACTCTTGGAGTTAATGAGTTTCTCCTTTTGATTGACAACCTTCTGTTCCTATCAAGCCTTGTGTTTCTTTCCACCTATGACCTCAATCCTGCCTTCCTTGGTTCCCTATTTAATGGTTCATTTCACCTTCATCATTGCCTGCTATATAGATCTTCTGCCTGTAGCTAGCGTTGCCTTTATTCTGTCCTTTCTGTTGCCTGTCCCTGCTGCGCTACTGACCACTCTTTCTCCTTGTGATTTTGTACTTCTGCACCCGACCGTTATTGACCTTTGGCTTGTCTTACGTTTTTTCTCTCTGTCTCCCGATTTGGTACTGCGCTGCCCGCTTGCTGCCAACCTTGCTTGCCTGACATTCCCTTATTGTGTTTTGTATTTGTTTATCTGTGTCTTGTGTCCCCACGTATTCAGTGTAGTCTTCAGTCTTCTGGTTGGGGCCGACCTTTTAAGGAGTCGGGTACCCCCAAAAGGCAGGGACAGGGGATGGGACCAGCGTCAGGGCCTCACTCTGTCTGTGTCTTCTCGTGTGTCCGACTGGTCCCTGACAATTTGACCTGGTAAATTATAATATCTATCCCAACCGTTCTGTGGAGAGACATACAGTTGGACATTTCCATGAAGACAAGGGTGAACGGCAATTTATCATAAATGACAGCTCCATTGTATGGAACCAGCAATTTCTCCAGGTAATATCCTTTGCCAAAAAGAACTGCTTGATATGAAGCACTGTTGTCGATATCTACACTGTGCGTCCAAAAGTATGTGGACCCCTGATTTACATAATCTGTAGGTTAAAAAGATGAAACAGGCACGATGCAGATAATAATAATAAACATAAATTCCTTTATTGTAGGAGTCTTAGGGCATGTTCACACAGCAGGTTTGGCCATGGTTATGGCCGCGGATTCCGACGCTGTTTCCGCAGCCCAAACCGCGTCCAAATCACGCCTAGTTTATTAACATGGTTTCCTATTGGAAACCGCGTTAATATTCACACGCCGCGGCTTTGGGGCCTCGGCCTTGCTGCGCGTGTGTGAGAACTCTACGTCAATTCAGTTTGCCCTCTGCCTATTAATTTGCATGGGGGGAAAACCCACTCCTCAAGCCGCGCCCCAAGCCATGCCCCACCTGCGGCGAGAACACGCCCAGCGCCCACGCCGCAAACCCACGTCGGGAGACGCAAGTTTGCGGCAAGGTTAGGACGAGGTTTGGCCGTGGGAACCGCGGTGAAAGCCACGGCTGAACCTGCGGCCAAACCCGCCGTGTGAACAGGGACTTAGAATAAACAAGGAATAGATAAAACAGTAAAAGTTCTAGCAAGCAACATCCCGGCCAACATGTCAGCTGAGAGGTCTTGGTTCAGCCGAGCCTGGAGGCTAAGATAATCTGGAAAATTCCCAGGCGATATGTCCATCTCACAGGCAAGACTAAGAAGAGGCTTTTGGGAGGTTCCCGCTTTTATACTTTATTGGTTGTAATCAAACAGTACCAATGTAATTGACAGTCAGGCTTGCTATATCTGAGCAGCCATGACGTGCTGCCCGGCACCCAACAGTGTTATCTATTAACCCCTTAGCTGTAAAACCCACAATTGATATTGGCTGGAATTAAGATGGAATGTCTTATCTATTCCTAGGAATATATCCAAAACCATACCTTACCTATTTCTGTGAATACATCCAATACGAAAGTACGTAAAAATTGAATATGTTTATATTTATACAGCAGGTGAAATAAGTATTGAACACGTCACCATTTTTATAGTTAAAATCATTTCTAAGGGTGTCATGATATGAAATTATCACCGGACGATGCTAACAACCTGTCACGGACCGCGCCTCAGCCCGTGGCTCAGGCTGCGGGCCCGTCCGTTCCCTTGTCGGCTCCTCGGTGCCAGGGCGAGGGTTCCTGTGGTCCGTGCGCCGTGTCGCGGGTACTCACCTGACCGCGCTCCTGACTCGCTGCCTGTCTGTGCCCACCGGCGAGCGCGTCCTCGCTCCCTAGGGCGCACGCGTGTGTCGGCTTTCTCAAATTTAAAGGGCCAGTGCGCCAGTAATTGGTGTTTGCCGGTCGCTGACCCTATATAATGGCCCCTCCTCCGGCAGTCCCTTGCCGGATCTTTAGTGCCTCATAGCCTATCGAGAAAGCGTTCCGTGTGCCGTGATTGTCTCTTTCATGTATCGTACTGCCTTGCTTCCGTCCCTCGGCCACGAACCTTTGCCTCCTGTCCTGATCGCCTGCCGGTCCTAAACTACGCCTACGTCTCATGATTCTGTAGCACGCTCACCTTTGGCTACCACCGCAAGCAAGTCCCGCCAGTGGAAGCGACCTGGTAGATTCCCACCAGTGGAAGCTCTGGTGAAAACCGGGTTCTACTTAGACTCCGCTCCCTGGTGCGGGCTTTCACCATCACTTTTGGTGGCCCAGCGGATCCACTACCGCCAACCGTTACAGTAAGATCCGGCCATGGATCTCGCCAAATTGCCTCTGCCTGGTAAATTGGACCTTGCAGTTGTCATTTCGCAGCAATCGCGACAGATTGCACAACAAGCGCAGCAGTTGGACCAGCTATCCGCCATGCTGCAGCAACTCCTGGTGAATCAACATCAGCCACATCCTCTCCCGCTGCTCTACCTGCGACTATGGGTCCCAAGCTCCGGTTGATGCTACCGTCAAAGTTTGAGGGGGATTCCAAGCAGTGCCGTGGTTTCATCACCCAGTGCTCCATGCACATAGAATTGATGGTTGACCAGTTACCCACGGAGCGTTCGAAGGTGGCGTTCGTGGTCAGTTTGCTTTCCGGTAAGGCCTTGGCATGGGCCACACCTCTGTGGGATAGGAACGATCCGGTGATGACAGATTTACGTTCGTTCCTTCAGGAATTCCGTGGTGTATTTGAGGAACCAGCTCGAGCCTCCTCCGCCGAAACGGCCCTCCTAAACCTGAGCCAGGGGGATTCGTCTGTGGGAGACTACGCAGTGCAGTTCCGCACCTTAGCCTCGGAGCTAATCTGGACCGAGGCCGCCCTGTGCACCACCTTCAAAAAGGGCCTCTCCAGTAGGGTTAAGGACGTGCTGGTTGCCAGAGATATCCCTTCCTCTCTCAGCGCGTTAATCCAGTTGGCTACTCGCATAGACGTCCATGTCGCTGAAAGGAGAGAAGAGCTACGGCAAAAACGTGAGGTGGTCCAACCCCGTTGGTTTCCACGCTTGGCTCCAGTCTTCCAGAGGCCATCCCTACTACCGTCACCGTCTCCCAGTGAGGATGCAGGTCGAACTTTCCGAGTAAGAATTGGCCCGACGTCGGACTGGGAATTTATGTTTATATTGTGTTAGCCCAGAACATTTTTGGAGGAAGTGTCCTCAGCATCCCAAGCGTCTGGGAAACTCCCGCACCTAGGCTTTGTGGGAGAGGCGTCCCTAGGTGAAAGTTCCTCCTCTCCACGCCTGATGATGCCGGTACGGATCGAGACTAATGTTGGACTCGTGTTTCAGGTCCCAGCCTTTCTGGACTCCGGCACAGCTGGAAACTTTATTCACTACTCCCTCATACAGCGGTATCGCCTTCCAGTAGTCCGCCTGGAAAAGCCGCTGGTGATCTCCTCAGTCAGCGGAGAGCTCCTAAGTGACGTAATACGGTACACCACCAAGCCGTTGTCTCTTCATGTTGGGGTTCTGCATAAGGAGAAAATCACCTTTTATGTGTTGCCACGCTCCTCCTAGGCGATTCTGCTAGGTCTCTAATGGCTGCGACCCCACTCTCCTACGCTAGACTGGATGTCAGGGGAAATAACTCGCTGGGCTTCCAACTGCTTGAGCCGCTATCTGGTGGCACCTCGCCCGGTGCTTCCCTGCTCTCGTTTCAAGCCCTGCGAGCCGTTGCCCGGTTTACCAGACGCGTATCCAGAATTTGCCGATGTCTTCTCGGAGAAGAAGGCAGAGACCCTCCCTCCTCATCGCCCATATGATTGCCCGATTGACCTGCTACCGGGTACCAGTCCTCCTTGTGGTAGGGTCTACCCCTTGTCTGTACCTGAAACTCAAGCCATGTCAGAGTATGTACGGGAGAATCTACAGAAGGGGTTTATCCGAAAGTTCTCCTCTCCTGCAGGAGCAGGATTCTTCTTCGTGGCAAAGAAGGACAGATCCTTATGGCCCTGTATTGATTACCGGGGACTAAATAAGATCACGGTGAAGAATCGCTACCCTCTACCGCTGATCACGGAGTTTTTTGATCGCCTACGTAGTGCGAAGATCTTTACCAAGCTAGACTTGAGGGGTGCCTACAATCAGCTCCGTATCTGTAAGGGCGATGAATGGAAGACGGCTTTTAACACCAGGGACGGGCACTTTGAGTACCTGGTCATGCCGTTCGGCCTCTGTAACTCCCCAGCCGTCTTCCAGTAGTTTGTGAATGATGTCTTTAGGGATCTCCTATATACCTGTGTCGTGGTGTACTTGGAAGACATCTTGGTATACTCTCCTGATCTGGAGACTCACCGCGTCCACGTTCGCCAGGTACTGAGACGCCTCCGAGCTAACCGCCTGTATGCCAAGCTGGAGAAGTGCGTCTTCCATCAATCTAGCCTTCCATTTCTGGGCTACATTATCTCTGATCGGGGCTTGTGGATGGACCCTGCCATGTTGTCTGCTGTCTTGCAATGGCCTTGCCCAGTCCACCTTCGGGTAATACAAAGTTTTCTGGGTTTTTGCAACTATTACTGGCAATTCATTCCACACTTTTCCACGCTGGTAGCTCTTATTGTGGCCGTCACAAAGAAGAACGCTAACCCACGAAGTTGGCCCCCCGAGGCCGAGGAAGCGTTCGGGAAGCTAAAAACCGCCTTTGCCTCCGCATCTATCCTGTCGCGGCCGGACCCCGCAAAGCCCTTCTCGCTTGAAGCAGAAGCCTCGTCTATTGGAGTCAGAGCGGTCCTTATGCAAAAGGGGCCCACGGGCAAAACTGTCTCTTGTGGCTTCTATTCCAAGACATTCTCACCGGCGGAAAGAAACTACACTCTCGGAGACCGGGAGTTATTAGCCATCAAACTGGCCCTGGAGGAATGGCGCTATTTGTTGGAAGGAACTCGACATCCCGTCAGCATCTACTCGGATCACAAGAAACTCCAGACAGCCCAGCGACTCAATCCGCGCCAAGCTAGGTGGTCGCTCTTCTTTTCCCGGTTTAATTTCCAGATCCACTTCCGTCCCGCGGAAAAGAATCTTAAGGCAGACGCCCTGTCACGCACCTCTGATGTGGTCGGGGAAGAAGTGGTCCCCGAACACATAATACCTCCTGAGCGTCTTGTCTCCGCAGCTCCTGTCTACTTACGGAATGTGCCTCCAGGGAAAACTTACGTGAGCCCAGCGCTATGAAAAAGAATCTTGAAGTGGGGACACTGCTCTTTGGTGGTCGGACATCCCGGGGCTCGTAAAACTTGCCTTCTTATCTCACAGTTCTATTGGTGGCCGGACCTCGCTAAGGATGTTAAGGAATTTGTTGAGGCCTGTGTCACCTGTGCGCGTAACAAAACGCCTCGTCACAAACCGGTTGGGCTCCTATGTCCCCTGTCCATCCCCAGCAGTCCCTGTATGCACATGGCGATGGATTTATAACTGATCTCCCATCCTCTTCTGGCAATACCGTGATCTGGGTGGTCACATATCGGTTTTCCAAAATGGCGCATTTTGTCCCGTTGCCGGGTGTACCCTCTGCTCCATGCCTAGCCAACTTGTTTTTTCACCACATTTTTTGTTTGCAAGGGTTGCCCCTGCAAATCGTCTCGGATCGAGGGGTCCAGTTTGTTTCTAAATTCTGGCGGGCCCTTTGTTTACAACTGCAGGTGAAGCTCGATTTCTACTCGGCTTACTACCCCCAGACGAACGGCCAGGTGGAGAGGGTCAACAAGGTCCTGGGGAATTACTTGCGTCATTTTGTTTCGGCGCGTCAGAATGTCTGATCCAACTTTCTTCCGTGGGTGGAATTTTCTTATAATTCCCTAGATTCTGAATCCGCGGGTGCCTCTCCCTTCTACATTGTTTACGACCTGCACCCCCACCCATCTCTCCCACTAGCAGCCCAGTCTTAGGTCCCAGCAGCAGATACGTTGGTCCAAGACTTGAAGGAGCCCTTCCCCAGTTTTCTCCCCAGGTGATATGTTGTGGTTATCAGCCAAGTATGTCCGCCTTAAGATTCCTAGTTATAAATTGGGACCCGCTACGTGGGACCATATGAAGTGCTTAAACACATAAGTGCTATCAACTCCGGCTCCCGCCTTCCATGTGCATCCCGAACTCCTTTCATGTTTCCCTTCTCAAGCCTCTGGTCCTGAACCCTTTTTCTCGAAGGGCAGCCCCTCCATCTCCTGAAGCGGAGGCCACTAACGTTTTTCTGGTAAAGAAGATCCTGGATATGAGTGTGTCCAAAAGGAAATGGTATTTTCTCATCGATTGGAAGGGGTTTGGGCCCGAGGAAAGGTCATGGGAGCCGGAGGACAACATTCTGGACCGGGAGATTGTACGTAGGTTCCTCCGGGCTGAGAAGAGGGGGAGGCCAAAGGGGGGGTACTGTCACGGACCACGCCGCAGCCCATGGCTCAGGCTGCAGGCACATTCGTTCCCCTGTCGGCTGCTCGGTGCCAGCGGCGAGTGCTCCCGTGGTCTGTGCGCCGGGCCATGGGCGCACTCGCTCCCCGGGGAGCGGGTATTCACCTGACCACGCTCCTGACTCGCTGCCTGTCTGTGCCCACTGGCGCGTGCGTCCCCACACTCTAGGACCGGCTTTCTCAAATTCAAAGGGCCAGCGTGCCGGTAATTGGTGATTGCCGGTCGCTGACCCTATATAATGGCCCCTCCTCCGGCAGTCCCTTGCCGGATCTTTAGTGCCTCATAGCCTATCGAGAAAGCGTTCCTTGTGCCGTGATTGTCTCTTCCGTGTGTCGTACCGTCTTGCTTCTGTCCCTCGACCACGAACCTCTGCCGCTTGTCCTGACCTGCTGCCTGTCCTCAACTACGCCTACGTCTCACAATTCTGTACCACGCTCACCTTTGGCTACCACCGCAAGCAAGTCCCGCCAGTGGAAGCGACCTGGCAGTTTCACGCCGCAGCAAGTCCATCCCGCTTTGCAGCGGGCTCTGGTGAAAACCAGGTTCTACTTAGACTCCGCTCCCTGGTGCGGGCTTTCACCATCGCTTGTGGTGGCCCAGCGGATCCACTACCGCCAACCGTTACACAACCATTCCAATCCCCACAGGCAAAGAAATTGAGCCATAGATTTCCATAAGTTTATTCTAGCAGTTTTTTTTCTTCCCCTTTTTTCCCTGTATTTTTTGGGATCATTGTTTTTACAAAATGTCCCCCCCTCGTTTCAATTTATCCCTTTGTAGTTTAAAACCAAATATTTTCAAAAATGGTTTTGGGCCTTTGTCTAAAACAAACCTTTCCCTTCAATTAAATTTTTTTTTTAGGTCACCGTAAAAAAAACCCCCCCCCCCCATGAAGTTCCCAACCCTTTAAATTTAACTGTTGGCATGGTATTTTTTGAAGTGATAAAGCAGTGGGCCCTTTTTACCCTCCCCAAACCAAAAGGTGGGTATTATGGGGGTCAAAAAAATTTTTTGGGCTCCCTTTTGACCCGTTTTAAAATTCTCCCCGCATTTCACAGGGTTGTCTTAATGTTTTTGAGGAAAAAATTTTTAAACAAAAGCCCTTTAACATGCTTTTTGGGCCCAGCAAGGGGTCTTTGGTTTATTTAGCATGCATAAAGGGCCCCAATTTGTTTAGTGGGAATTTGGGTTATTGTTTTTTTTAAAAAAATTGTACCTGCTGAAATTTCCCCGTTTTTTTTTGTTGATTTCCAAGTGGTCCCTTTTGGTCCTTTTGGGGAAATCTTTTTTGATAAATTAAATTTTCACTCCTATTTTTAAAAAATTTTTTGAAAATGCCCCCTTGGTCCGGGGGCGGTTTAAAAGGTGAAATGATGTTCTTTCCCACTCCCGGGTTATTGTCCCAAAAGTGCTCTTCTTATGGGGAAAACCCCAAAGTCATCAGTATGTTTTTTTCACCAAAAATTTTGTTTTTTTAAGATCTTTAAGGGGCGCTCACTGGTTTTTCCCCTCAAGAATTTTCTTTGTGAGGGGTCTTGGTAATGAGGGGCCCTTTTTTATAGGCCATTAAATTGAACCCCTGATATTTTTTTTTTAAACTTGGGGGGGGGGGGTTTGGGGGCCCGGGGAAAAAAATTTCCTTTTTTCTTTTTTTTAATTCTATAGACTTTCAGTGGTGTCAAAAATTTTTCCTTTGGGGTTTTTGACCTCTCTTTCTTCATGGGGTTTTTAATACTTTTTCCCCGTTTATTTCTCATGATTACACCTAGCTTAATTTAAAGGGCATCTTGGTTTGAAATTTTTTTTCCTGTGGTGAATTGGATGGATTGTTGGGCGCCCCCGGTTTTAAATTTATGCAATAACATTTTAGAAATATATTCATTAGAAAATTGGTTACATTTTCCCAAAACTTATTTTTTACCCAAAAATTTTGTGTATTTTATCCCAAAAGTACTTAAAGGGGGGTTTTCCCCGCTACAAAAAAATAGCTTTCAAAACATGCCCGGGGAAAAACCAAATGAAGGCATATTTCCCAAAAACAAATTTCTTTGTTCATTTTTTTTTTGTTAAGGGGGCTACAAAAGATTTTATCAAACCTTCTTGGGTCTAAATTTTGGGTTCCCCCCGTGACCCAAATGTTTTACTCCTTTTCCCCTGCTGTTTGTTCTTTGACATTTATCCCCACAGGGGTCACAGCAGCCCGAGTGAACATGGTTTTTCTGATCTTTCAGAAAAAAAGCTAGTAATTACCCTTTTGGGGGTTTTTCTTTAGATTTAAAAATTTCCTTTTTTAAAACCGTTTCAGAGAAAACTTCTAAACCCCAATCTAAAAAAAAACGAAATGAGTTTAAATACATGGAGTGAATTTTTTGGGGCTTGTATGCTAAATTTCAGACAGCTGACAGCGTCACCCTGATGCAAAATTCACCCAAAAAATTCGCGCCTAATGCCCCTTCCCTTTACAGTAAAAGTGTGCTGGGGGCCCTTCCCTCACAAGGGGCAAAGGGGATAGATACGCATGGTTCTCCCCCGGGGCCTCCCCCTTCATCCATTCCTGGGCAGGCCCAATGTTTTGCCTGCTGCCAGCCCTGACCTTATCACCTGTCCACCAACCACATCTAAAAACTGCTTCTTCCACCCGACACCAGCCCCCCCCATGTTTTCCCCGGTGGTGCGGGCCCAAATCAGGGGAAGTTTGGCCCCGGGGGTCTCCCCAAAAGCCAATTCCAACTTGACTTGCAGCAGGCTTTGGTGATTACCTGGGGGCTCCTTAGAAATTCCCCCTCCCTGGATGAAATTTACCCTCCATCTCTTTGCTTTTGACCCTTTACAATCCACTACCTCAGCCTGTTTTTCAAACAGTAACAAAGTCCCCGTCCAATTTTCAGTGCTTATTAAAATTTGAAAACAAAATTGGGTTGGGGAAATATAGCATAAGCTCATCCATAGATCAATTTTGACTAGATTTAGTAGAAAACCCCCCCCCTCATTCCCCAGAGATTTACATTTATGGGCAAAATTTATCAATGCTGTCGACACTTAAACCTTCACCCCCCCAAATTTTTCCCCAAACCCTTTTGGGTTTTAAAATTCATTGGGCAGTGTTTTTTTTTTCCCCCCATACTTAAATATTTAAAATATGTATAAGTTAGCCCGCTGGACGCTATACTCAGGGCCCAAAGGGGAGAGGAGAGGGGCTTAATGGACTGAGGGATGGGGCGTAATGAGCCGAAGGGGGGAAGCTTTCTGTTGAGGTTTTGGCCAAAAGATAGCAGGAGATAGTCCCGGGGCGCATGAAGGGCCCCTAGTGGGGTGGTCCCTTCCCCCGCCTTTCCCTTTAACATTGTTTTTTTTGTGTTGTTCCCCTTTTTTCGTGTTTTCGGATGAAAACTTAATTTTGACTCATGTGTTAGATACTTTAATGCTGCCCCGGGGGCCCCCGGGGGTTCCCCCCCCCCCCGTTTTGGCTTTTTAACTGGGCGGGGGGTCCTTGGAATTTTTTTGGGGAAAAAATTTTTTGGGGGGGTTGGTTCAACCCTGGTGAAAGGCCCCCAATTTGGGAGATTTCTCCCTTTGGGCCGCGAAGGTGGTTGTGGGTTTAATTACAGGGTGGAAGGTCCCTGCCCAGCCCGTGTTTTTTTAAAATTTGCCAAATTTTTTTGGTGCTGGTGATTTCTGAGCATGTTGTTTTGGCTGGAGATAAAAAATGGTTTTTTACAGTTTTTTTGGAAAATTTTAAATGGCCCTCAACCTTTTGTAGCTCCATTGGACCGCCTCCGCTTTTTATGACTTTGGGGCTTAAATTTTTAAAGGGTAAAATTTTTTGTTAACTGTTTGGGTTTAAAAAATTTGGGCTGTGGCCAATTAAATCCCAGTGTGAGTCTGTGTTTAAATTTTCAAAATAGGGGAACTAATTTGGGGAATTTGGGGTTTTTTCTTGGGCAAGGAATTTTGAAAAGAATTAAAATAGGGGTTTAGTTTTTAAAATATGCTTTATAAAACACCAGGTAAGAATAAGGTTTAAAACCTTGCATAAAAACTCTATTAGGTGCAAAAGCCTCTGAAGGTGACTAAGGGGCTTAAATTTTGTTTAACCCGAAAAAACTTTTTGGGCTTTGAGAACCTTTTGCCCTGGGAAAAATTCGACCGCTAGCTCTTTGTCGCTGAGTTTTGGGATTGACAAAGGAGGATGCACAGTCACCCCCTTGTGACGGGGTAGATGTGTTTGGTTTAAAACCATTTTGGGAAAAGACCCCCAAATTTAAAAATGGAGATGAAAAACAATAAAGTCTAGTCAGCTTCCATACTGTAAATTTAAGACTCCTCAGGTTGGTGCATTTCTGACTCCAGGTCATGCCTTATTGGGGTAAAACAGTAAAATTTCCCCTTTTCTCATTTTTCACTGGGTTTCAAAAAAAGCTCTCTTGGGCCAGAATTGGGGTTTTTCCGGGAAAAAAATTTGTGAACCCCCGGGTTCTTTGGTCAAGAAATTTTGGAATAGCAAAAGGAGGGAAACTATAAAAAAGAAAAAAAAAACCCCTTTACAGGGGCATGCCATTCCCCCCGTCAGTGGTTAAACTTCCTTGTACAATTTTAAAAAAAAAACTGGGGCCTTTTTGGCCCCCTTTTTGTTTTTTGCCCTAAGGCTACTATTGGGTTTCCCCCCTTTTAGATGTCTTGTTGAAGACCAAATGGCCCAGTTTTTGGTTGTGTCCCCTGCTCACTTGTCTGCCAAAAACTTCCCTTTAATTTTGTTTTGGGGGTAGGAGATGCAGATTTTTTTTCTAGAAGGAGAAGATTGATAAGCTTTCCCCTTAAGGGATGAGGGACCTCGGGTTTTCCCCGGTTTGTTTTTGTAAGGGCCCCTTTCTGTTGTGTTGTCCATATGGAAACCTTTTTTTAGAATTCCTTGGGAGCCTGGGGCGAAAAAAAAGAAGGGTTTTATCACCCCGAAACCCTTTTTATTGTAGGACAGTCCCCTTTTTCACAGAGACCAGAGGCCTTGAACCATACAGTCTTTCAGTTAGGCTCCTCAGTACCTCAGGTGTGCATCGGGTTTAATTTGAGATTCCCACCATACCCAAACCCTTTAAGGCCCTTTTTGGTAGCATTCACAGAGATTATCTAACTCTTAGAATACTGGTTTCCCCTGTGGAAAAGGGAAATTTTAGTGAATTTTTGCTATTAAAAGCAAGGGCCCAATAAAAACCTTGATTTTTGGAAAAATGTTAGGGCGATAAAGCACCCTTTTTATCCTTTTTGCAGACTTGTTTTTTCTGCAAACCCTGATTTTTCCCTTAAAATTGCCTTTATATTTCAAATAAGCAGGGGGCCCACAAAATAGTTTCCCCCTTTTTTTACAGGAACCCGTTGGGTTTTCTAGCCATTTGTGAGAATGTTTTACTATAAAAGGAATTCCCTCTGAAGTCGTCTCCTAAGACCAAACTCTCCTTTTAAAACCAATTTTGGTAATCCCCTTTAAAATTTAAAGGGTGAAGAAAACTTTTTCACTAGAATATTTTGCCAGTTTAAAATGGGTTGGCATTTTACAAAGAAATTTATGAGGCCCGATCTTCTTAAAGGAAAAAGGATCTCGCTGAAGTTAAAACCGCTGCATGCAGGGTGTGTTGACCATTGAAGAACAGATTGGCGCCGCTCTCCAGGACTGAGACGCACAGGGAACCGACCAAGCGATGACAGGCCTGACGGTCCTGCGACTGACGATGTGCTTGCATGTGTGTTGTCCGGAACACTGGAAGCAGTGCCTTGTCTCGTACCTCTAGCTCCATGTCCTTCACCCCTCCTTGCTCACTTACCACCTCTAGTTCGCTCCATGTTCAAAAATATAAATATTAAAAAGGTCAAGATTTGTTCACTTTCTCTTATTAAGAACTGTACTCCAAAGACAGCAAATATCAATTGTTCTTAAATCCCTATAATTTCCAACTGGCAAATAGGATTATAAACAGAATTTTTTTCTATGGAATAGCTGTGAAATGGGGTCTTATGGAAGAACAGTGTCTTGTAAACTGGCTGTCCCCCCAAAACTGCAGCAAGGAAGCGAAAAGATGAGGACTGCTTAGATATAGCTGGTACAGCGGTAGCAGCTGCTACGGGGTCCCTTTGACACATAAGAACACACTGGTATTGGAAATGGCACATGGTAACTGGCAGGAGCTCCCTATCACTTTTTGCACCAGGGTCCAAGAACATGTCATATATGTGGTGGCAGCAAGAACATCTCAATAGGGAACATGGAAGTTCAGGGGGCAGAGCCATAGTTATAAAGGGTGTAGTGGTAGCCAGGGCTGCTGTCAGTCATCTAATAGCCGTTTCAGGGCCCCATGCAGCTAAATCAAATGTGGCCCCCACCCATTACTAGTTCCTATTTTTTAGCATATCACTGGGCCCCTTTTTGAATAAGGCCCCTGACAGGAGTACTGCCCTATTGGCGCCCATGCCAGTTACCATGCGCCATTTCCAATAACGGTGTCTTCTTATGTGTCAAAGGAGCTTTTGGGACACCTCAGGATACAGGGCCCTTGGCTGCAACCACCAGGGGTGCTAACAGGGTACAGGCAGTACTCCTGTCATGGGCCCTAATCGAAAAAGGGCCCACAAATATGTTAAAAATATAGGAAGTAGCAATGGGTGGGTGCCCAATTTGATTTGGCTGTATGGGACCTTTAACGGTTAATAGATGATTAATGCAGACTGATTGATGACTGATGTTAATAGATGGCTGATAGAATGTGTATTTCACATTGTCAAGAAGACGTGCTACAGTTTACTGTAACGGTAAGTGGATCCTCTGGACCACCAAAAGCAATGGTGTAAGCCACACCAGGGAGCAGAATCTAAGTAGGTCCGGTTTTCACCAGAGCGGGATGGACTTGCTGCGGCGGATTGCTACAGGTCGCTACCCCTAACGTGACTTGCTTGCGGTGGCAGCCGAGGTGTTGCGCGGTACAGAATCGTGAAGCAGGCTCATAGTCGGGGACAGGCAGAAGGTCAGGACAGGTGGCAATGGTTCGTGGTCAAGGAATGGAGGCAAAAGGTACGGTAAACAATAGACAAACAAGATACTCGGGAATACTTCCTCTCAAGGCACAGGGCACTATCGATTCGGCAGGGTAACACAGAAGGGTCAGGACTTTAATAGGGTCAGTGGCCGGTGCAACCAATCACAGGCACGCCGGGACGGGAACAGGAACTTGGCGAGGTAAGTGGAGATCAGAGCTGCGGGTGCGCCTGCAGCCCGGGTGCCGGCCGCGGCGTCGCTCGCAGCTGCGGGTGCTGCGGAGGAGCGGGTGTGCCCGATACGGGGGCCTCCGGGACACCCGTAACATTTACTAGTCGCTGATATTGGCAACCGTGGCAACAAAATCTTCAGAGATCCACGCTTGATTCATTTTGATAAAAGTCAGGCGATCCACATTCTCGGGGGAAAGACGGATACGTTTGTCAGTTATCACCCCGGTAGCTATACTGAAGGTGCGTTCTGAGATAATGCTGGCTGCCGGGCAGGCTAAAATTTGTATGGCGTGTCGAACAAGCTTAGGAAATTCATCCATTTTGGACACCCAGAAGTTGAATGGTTCCAGATCAAGTCCAAAAATGTCGATGTTGAGCTGCAGGTAGTCATGGACCATGCTCTGAAGGTGGTCCTGGTGTGTCTGAATGCTGCCCTGCCTTGCAGACGTTGGTGAGGTGTTAAAAACACAGTCAAAAATGTTTATCATTGCGCTTCTGCCACACTGCCTGCTGCTGCTGCGGTGGCATCTTGACATTCTATTGCTGTCACGTTGTTCCACCGTGACATTAGAATGTGAAGAAGAAGCATCAGATGTTTTAAGTTGGTCAATGAACACTGTCTCAAATTCCTGCATTCCACTCTCAATTTGTGTGGGTGGAAGGAAAGTGCTAACTTTTAATTTGTAACGTGGATCAAGGAGGGTGGCCACCCAGTCATTGCTGTTCATTTTCATTGCCTTTATGGTGGGGCCCTGTTTCAGAAATGTAGCATCCAAGCACTAATGTGTGAGATGCTGTCGGATTCTCCCAAGCCTTGAGGTCAAGGGGCACTAACCAGATCTTCCACCTCTTCTTCCTTCTCCTGAAATCTGTGCCAACCTCTTACCACCGAAGGGCAATCAGTACCGATGGTGATCACACCTGCCACATCATCCGCCTCCAATTCCTCATCCTGACCGTAACCAGAGGCCTGGCTACCTATGCCCTCTACTCTTGGCTGAACTGCCCCTCCCGCCAAACCCCCCTGAACTTCAAACCTCCATCGAAAGAAGACTGATACAATTGGGAAACAGTCGGGCCTTCTACATCTGATGGCGAGTAAGGCTCTGTGTTAGCCTCATCCTCCTCATCACTGCCGTGAGTCTAAAGCTTGTTCCAGTATAAATATGACCACAATGGTCATGCAGACAACGCCATGTCCCGACTGACCATTTTTTTTGTGTCTTTTAAAATGTCAAGGGTGTTGCAGAGATCCTTTTTCTGCCCCCCCTCTATGGTCAAACCCCCAAAGGGCCGACCATGCCCTGAGGCCATTCACACTTCATACGATAAAGGATTCGCTTTTTGCCCCCAATCGCTGGGGTCATGGGAGGGTGGAATTCCCGGTGTTGCCACTCAACAATGATCCGTGGGTGCCAGCTGTACGATCGCCGGAAGTGTGAGCTAAGACCTCCAGCCTTCCTCAGCAGACAGTAAAGGTAGCACTTGAGAAATTTCTGCACAACCAGGTTCAGACTGTGCTAGGCAAGGGATGTGGTAAGTTTACCGATCCCCAAGGGCGGCAAGGAGATTTCTCCCCCATTGTCACACACCCATTGCCGGTGCCAAGGGCTTTGCACCCAGCCACTGGCGGTCGGCC
>JAODAL010020446.1:0-69408 GCA_025379985.1 Phyllomedusa bahiana
TTATAGGGCGTCCCCTTTTTAATGGGAGCAAAAGAGTTCAAAGGGGGCCCGCCTTGGAGGGCAGAAATAATGTGGTGCAGAAAGAATATAAGGAAGACAGATTATATGGGGGAGCAGACACATTGTATGGGGGCGAAGGCAGAGAGATTATAAGGGGCACAGACTTCGTATGGGGGAGCAGACACATTGTATGGGTTGAGATTATGAGGGGCACAGACGTCCTATACAGGAGCTGACACATTGTATGGAGGGGGGAGAACATGAAGTCGCCCTTTGAGCACCGCTTTCACTGCGTTACTGCTTTCTGCTCCTTTCCCTGCGTTTCATCCTTTTCTTTCCCTCCGGCGTATCTGCGGGGAGTCTCTTTGTTTAGTCTGCATTAACGGGGTTTTTCTGCTTACGCGCGGAGAGGATAAAATTTTTGGTAAATTTTTTCAGGACCTGAAGGAAACGACTAAATCGACAATATTATCCTTGTCTTTCCGTGTGCACCTAGAGATGACGGCGGAAATCCGCTCATTACCCCAAAAAAACCCCAGGAAGAGATCCCAGCGTACGTGACACAGCTCCAATATCACCGGCTTACAGAGTGGCATCGGCCCCTTTTACTGACCGGGCCCTTGAGAGTTTTTTAGGTTATACATAGGGTGTGCCCCCCCTAACCGGCTCCAGATAACCCTCATTTATTAGGAACATGTCTATGCAGAAAATGTATCCGGTCACTTGTAGCTTAGTCCTCCAAGTAACAGTAAAAATGAGATTACAGACACCCTGATTTTACAGTAAGAAACACCTTTATTTTTAATCTGTGGCTGAGTTGCTGTTTTTTTAGTGTTCTGGTTTAAAAAGATTTCAGGTCAAGGGCCTCACAGGACCCCCAGGCTCCTTTCTGTCCTGATACATTGTTTCCATTCTGCTAAAACAATGATACTTAGTGTGACCCAAAGGGGGAGCCAGTGAGGCGAGCTTCCCTGTGCAGATGCCACCACACGCCTTTACTGTATAATGAATTATAGTCAAGTTCTCTAATAAACCGGGGAAATACGGGGCCTTAATCATGAGGCCCCGTCTCGCTCCACATCCAAAAGAGTGCATACGTGAATAAAAATAGACGATTCTTGTGTAAATTCCTTTTTCTCTCTGTTCAGCCTCCCATAACCATAACATAATCACTTATTACATCATCAGGGACAGTCCTGGTTTGCCCAGTGACCAGTTCTAACTATTCCCATACGCACTGGTCCCCTTTTTGGGGGGTCAGTCGTCCCCCTTTTTTCCCCCCAATTCCCCCCTTTTTCCTTTTCTCCCTTAAACGTCCTTCTTTTTGACTTCATCAATAACGTTGTATTAATAAACTTACTCTGTTGCTCCCAAAAAGCTTCTCTCTGGTTCCCAACTGCAGATTAGGCTACAATTCATATACTTTTCTAAGAAATGTTTTACAATTTTGACCATGAATGTTTACAGTATTCAGATGATTTTGTACTAATTAGTAAATGAAAACCTATTTTAAACCCTTTTTTTAAAATAAAAATTTTTTTTCGTGGCATAAGATACGTCCGACGTCAATAAAAGTATGGTCGGGGTCGCAGCGGATTTGCTGTTTTTAAAAACCCCCTTGGCGACGAGTTTTTTATTGATATTTTTAAATTTTGGATTTTAGGGCCCCTTTTTTTTTCTGGCAATTTTTAAAAGTTAAAAAAAAAGACCCCTTCATCTCTTTTGGGGGCTGGACGCCGGGGGTTTTTTTTTTTTTTAGCTCTTGCCCACTGACCTCAATAGAAATTTTTTCACACGGAATACGACGGAGGAATGAACATGTTCTAAGTGTTTTATGTTTAGAAACCGACTGACAAAAATACTTATGAACTATAAGGCTTATTGAGGTCAATGGGGATGATTTTGCTCTATTGTTTACTCACACTTGTCAGGTAATGCTGATAACACTTACACCTCTCTCAGCTCTTGCTGATAACACTTACACCTCTCTCAGGCCCTGCTGAAAACACTTACGCCTTTCCCAGATATTTCTGATAACACTAACACCTCTCTCAGCTCTTGCTGATAACACTAACAACTCTCTCAGCTTCTGCTGATAACACTTACAGCTCTCTCAGGCCCTGCTGAAAACACTTACCCCTCTCCCAGATATTTCTGATAACACTAACACCTCTCTCAGCTCTTGCTGATAACACTAACAACTCTCTCAGCTCTTGCTGATAACACTTACACCTCTCTCAGCTCCTGCTGATAACACTTACGCCTTTCCCAGATATTTCTGATAACACTAACACCTCTCCAGCTTGCTGGATAACACTTACACCTCTCTCAGCTCCTGCTGATAACACTTACACCTCTCTCAGCTCTTGCTGATAACACTAACAACTCTCTCTAGTCTTGCTGATAACACTTACACCTCTCTCAGCTCCTGCTGATAACACTTACACCTCTCTCACTCCTGTGATAACACTTACACCTCTCTCAGCTCCTAGGCTGATAACACATAACACCTCTCTCAGCTCTTGCTGACAACCCCTAACAAACCCCTCTCTGCTTCTTTCGATAACCCTAACACCTCTCTCTGCTCTTGCTGATAACACTTACACCTCTCTCAGCTTCTGCTGATAACACTTACACCTCTCTCAGCTCCTGCTGATAACACTTACACCTCTCTCAGCTTCTGCTGATAACACTTACACCTCTCTCAGCTCCTGCCAATAACACTTACACCATTCAGCTCCTGCTGATAACACTTACACCTTTCAGCTCCTGCTGATAACCCTTACCTCTCTAAGCTCCTGCTGATAACACTTACACCTTTCAGCTCCTGCTGATAACACTTACCTCTCTAAGCTCCTGCTGATAACACTTACACCTTTCAGCTCCTGCTGATAACCCTTACCTCTCTAAGCTCCTGCTGATAACACTTACACCTCTCTCAGCTCCTGCTGATAACACACCTCTCTCAGCTTCTGCTGATAACACTTACACCTCTCTCAGCTTCTGCTGATAACACTTACACCTCTCTCAGCTCCTGCTGATAACACACCTCTCTCAGCTTCTGCTGATAACACTTACACCTCTCTCAGCTCCTGCTGATAACACACCTCTCTCAGCTTCTGCTGATAACACTAACACCTCTCTCTGCTCTTGCTGATAACACTTACACCTCTCTCAGCTCTTGCTGATAACACTTACACCTCTTGGGCCTTACTTGGCATGAAAGAGAACCATCAAGAAGTCCTCACTGCTGTGCTATCAAAACTGACAGAGGGGAAGTCAAATACAACCCAGGAGGCATTTCAAAAGTGTCAATAAATTATTATAAAAAGAATCCCCCACCCAATCTAAGAGAAAAAAAAAAGGGAATTTGTGGCGTTTCTTGTTGGTATGTAATTTTATGGTCGTGTCCCTTTAAGGTCGCACGAAGCTCGCAATGTGCCCACATTGGGTCAGAAGACAAGATACAGGTGGTGGGATGGAGCCGGCCCCCCCAAAAGGTTTTTGGGGGGGGGGGGGGGGGCGCTGTGTTGTTCTTGCTCATGTTCCTCCGATTCTAAAGAACTTCATGAATGTGTTTTTTTTCCCTTTTATCGGGTCCCGGGGGACCCTTGGGGCCCCGAATGTTTGGATAAAAATTTCTCACTATGAAAAAGTTTCAATGTATACAAAGGGGCCCCTTTTTTAGCCGTGCGCCGGGGGGAAGGGGGGGGGCCCCCACCTTTTTCCCCGCAACAAAATCCCCAAAAAACCTTTGGGGTTTCCTCTACTTCTGTTTCTAAATCTATTTTTATAACAATTTAACAAATTTCAGAATAAAATTGAAATCTAGAAACATTGTTGCGAGGGCGGCGGCGGGTTGTGACCGGCATGATGGCGCTGTCACTGCCATGCGGCCCCTCTTCCTCTTGTGACGCTCCCTCTCCCCCTGGTGCATCTGTTGCTTGGGGGGAGAAATTTTAAAGGGGGTTTTCTCATACATTGATTCAAACTCCCCCTCAGTCCCGTTTTTCCCTTTTTTTCTTTTGAATTCAGGGGCGTGTTTAATGGCCCTTTTAAATAGAAATACAATAGAAAACCAGGTCTGTAGCTATAGCAACCGTGCTGGCAGCCTTTCGGGAGAGATAAAAAAGGTCCCGTAGCTATTTTTCCCACCCCTGCTGGCGGGCCTTGGTCAGGAGAGATAAACAGGGCTGTAGGGTAAACAACCAGGGGCTGGCAGCCTTAAAAAAACAGGTGAAGGGAATTTATTAAAAAAAAGGTTGTAGCTATTTGAGACCCGCGCTGGGCCCAAAAAACCTAATTCCCCCTGGGAAAAGAACACAAGGTCCCGTTGTTTGCCATTGCCCAAAGCCCCGTTTTTCTTGGCGGGGCCATCAGGAGGGGATAAAAAAAGGTCTGTAGCTATTTGGCCCCCTGCCAAAAGGAAAACTGAAAAAACCCCGGGGCCCCCTACAAGGGGGGGGGGGGGGGATATCCCCAAAGGGAAAGGTAAAAGGAAATTGGGGAAAAAATTTTGGGCCCCATATTGCAAAGTGACTTGTTTCTGGGAAAATCTTTAACAATAGAAAGCACAATTTCCCTTGTGAGACGGGCCCCCTTTTTGTTTTTGGGGGCTTTTTCCCCAAAATAAAATCCCTTTTTTTGTTGCGTCCCTTTTTCCCCTTGTTTGTGTGAGACATTTTTATCTGTGTACAATTTCCCGTGCACCCAGGGCCTGTCCCCCCGATTTTCATGTCCCCTTTTTCTCTATAGGGGGGTACAGGATATTTGGGTTTCTACTTGGGGTTTCTCATTTAATGGGATATGTTCTTTGGGGCTCCTTTTTCTCTTATGTCAATGTTAAAAAGTTGGGGTTTTAACCTGTTTTGGGGTTTTGGGTCTGCCCCCGCCTCAAACTACATCCCTTTTCCCTGGTCTTTTGGTCGGGTTTCCCCCCTTTTTTTGGGTTTCAAGGGAAAACCCGTCAAAATAGTTATGCCCCCCCTTGCTGAGGACAGCCCCCAAGGGCCCGTGCAGACCTGCTGTTTTTCCCCGCGCTGGCCCCCCTTTTTCTGTAAGATGCTGGGTTTTTTTTGTTTTTTAATGCTCCCAAAACTCAGTTTTCAGGGCCCGAGAAGAGTCATTGAAAGATTAATTTTTTTTCAAGCCCCGCCCATCTGAGGCTGGCCCCACCCACCTCAACTGACAAACCTATTACTTTTAGTCTGTAGAAACATGTGAATAACTCAGTGGGTGGGGCTATTCTTTGGTGGGCGGGGCTAACACTTGCTCATGAATAAGATTTGAGAGGTAAAATGTTTCTAAAACTCCAGCTCTCTTCAGATAAGGGACACAGCGCTGGAAACGCAGGTTGACACTGGCTTGTGCTGTCCTCAGCAAGGAGGGCAAACCCTATTGACAGGTTCCCTTTAAAGGGGTTTTGCTACGATCTCATTTCATCCCTCCTGCATCCAGTTCTTCAGCTCTCTGTGCTCAGAAGGGGGTGTGTGATTTGTTTGAATTTGCAGTTCATGTGACCGCAGGATGACAATCCCAGGCCTTTCCTCTCTGTAGTCAAAGAAAGGTCTGTTTATGTATAAAGCATTGTGAGTAGCTGAGAGGTAAAGCTTTTACCTCACAGCACAAGGGTCCTAGGTTCAAACCCCTGCAGGAACCAAACCTGTGGATTTTTTTTTCTTTATCAATGCACATAACTCGTTGAGGTTTCTTTTTTTATTTATTTGCACTGTTTGACTAATTACAAAAGGAGCACAGAGGACAGGAGTAGAATGACAGCACGGGGTTTGAACACTCAGTAGCTGCCTGAGGGAGGGTGATGTCTGACCCTATGTGCGCCCAGGACTGAGGAGCTCTCAGCCCTGGTCGTATCCCTGGGACGAGCAGTAAATAATGGACATAAAGGAACAGCTTAAGACAAAAGGGTGCAGAATTTTTAATAATAATGAATGGTGAAAATGTTTGTTATTTAATTTGCAAGCTTCCACATGAACTTACTTCGTGGCAAAAGCCCTTTAAGGATATGTCCAGACATCAAGTAAAATGTACGGGTCAAGTAAAATTTGGGTGGTGCCCGTTTCTTGCCTTTCTAGAGTTCTATTTAAAAAAATATATATTTTCAAACACCTCACTTGTGTATCTTGGGGCTTTCCCTTCGGCTTCATCCAGGAAAAAGGGATCTCTCGCTCTGGAGGAATCAGGAGGCCGGTGTATGATATGGACGGCAGATTGATTCCAATGAGGCCAGTGTAATACTCCATGTCTTGTGGGGGCGCGAGTGGGTTGGGAAATTTTGGGGGCATGATGTCAGGCGCATAGAGGTCGGTTATAAATCGCTTTTTGCATGTTGAAAGTGCCTTGGACTTAACGGGTTTTGGGGCGGTCAAATTTGGGTTTCTAGTCACACCCGAGGTAGGAACCCCTTTGGGGGGTGGTGTGTGGGTTGTTATGTGATTGACATAGACCATTATTTTAAGGCTGCTTCATAGATTATTTATGGGCTCTTGGTCAGCGCCCTTTTATCTTGGGGACATTGGACACATTTACAGGGTTAGAGGGGCAGATGATTCCAAAGCCCGCGACGGTCCCCGCGTAAAAAACCCGCCACATGAATTTAACATTAATAGAGGTGGAGCACGGGGAGGGGGGGTTTTGGGGGGGTGTGCGTGGCAAGTCTTGGAAGATGGGAGTCATGGCACGGTACTATCCCCGAGGGCCCCGCTATTCATAAAGGGACCGTCATCAGAGGGACCAGTACTATCACTAAGGCACCGCCCATCCTGGACACCAGCTACATCACGGAGACACCGCTATTTCATGAGACCCAGCTAAAATTTCCCGAGGCACCCGTACTTCATGGCCCGTCTTTTTCCCCGAGACACCAGCTAATATCACCGAGACACCAGCTACTATCACCGAGGCACCAGCTACCATCACCGAGACACCAGCTACTATCACTGAGACACCAGCTACTATCACTGAGACACCAGCTACCATCACCGAGACACCAGCTACCATCACCGAGGCACCAGCTACAATCACAGAGGCACCAGCTACTATCACCGAGGCACCAGCTACCATCACCGAGGCACCAGCTACTATCACTGAGGCACCAGCTACCATCACTGAGACCCAGCATATTCACCCGAGGCAAACCCGGGTACTATCATGGAGACACGGTACTACACACTGAGACACCAGCTACTATCACCGAGGCACCAGCTACTATCACTGAGACACCAGCTACTATCACTGAGGCACCAGCTACTATCACTGAGACACCAGCTACTATCACTGAGACACCAGCTACTATCACTGAGGCACCAGCTACCATCACTGAGGCACCAGCTAATATCACTGAGGCACCAGCTAATATCACTGAGGCACCAGCTACCATCACTGAGGCACCAGCTACTATCACTGAGGCACCAGCTACTATCACCGAGGCACCAGCTACTATCACCGAGGCACCAGCTACTATCACCGAGGCACCAGCTACTATCACTGAGGCACCAGCTACTATCACTGAGGCACCAGCTACTATCACCGAGACACCAGCTACTATCACTGAGACACCAGCTACTATCACTGAGGCACCAGCTACTATCACTGAGACACCAGCTAAAATCACTGAGGCACCAGCTACCTCCTTGAGGCCCTATACTATCACCGGGCACCAGCTACCATCACTGGGCCCAGCTAATATTTACAGAGGCACCAGTTTCCATCACCGAGCACCCGCTCTATCACCGAGGCACCAGCTTTCTATCACCGAGGACCAGCTACATCACCGTGGCACCAGCTACCCTCATGAGGCACCCGCAATGACAAGGGGGCACAGACCATCCCGAGGCAGCCTAATTGAGGCAAAGGGACTATTACGATGCCAGTTTTATCACGAGACACGCTATATCAAGAGGCACCAGCTACTATCACTGAGACACCAGCTACTATCACTGAGACACCAGCTACTATCACTGAGACACCAGCTACCATCACCGAGGCACCAGCTACTATCACCGAGACACCAGCTACCATCACCGAGGCACCAGCTACCATCACCGAGGCACCAGCTACCATCACCGAGACACCAGCTACCATCACCGAGGCACCAGCTACCATCACCGAGGCACCGATATACACGGACCCGTACTATCACAAAACACCAGTAATATCATGAGGCACCGTATATCCTGAACACCAGAAATATACCGGGGGCACCAGCTCCATCACCAGACCCCAGTAATATACGAGGCACCAGTATATACGAGGCCAGTACTATCATGAGGCCCAGTATTTTACTAGGACCGCTCTACACGGGACACAGCTACTAACCGAGGCACCAGCTAATCACGGGGCCCCGCTTTCATGAGGCACCAGATATATCCGAGGCCCAGCTACTATCCCCGGGGCACCAGCTACCATCACGAGGCACCAGTACTATCACTGAGGCACCAGCTAAATCACGAGACCCGCTATCATCATGAGGCACCAGCAAATACCCTGAGGCACGCTATTCCCGAGGCACCAGCTAATCCCCGAGCCCCGTACATCCCCGAGGCCCCAGAACCATCACCGGACACGCTCCCCATCCCGAGGCACCAGCTACCACCCCGACACCAGCTACCATCACCGGGACACCAGTCCCATCCCCGGAAACAGTACCATACCCGAGGCCAGTACTCACGAGGCACCAGTCTTCAGGGAGGCACCAGCTACCTCATTTGAGACCCAGTAATACACTGAGGCACCGTAATTCACTGAGGCCCCGCTACCTCACTGAGGCCCCAGCTCTATCATGAGGCCCGCCCCATCAAGACACAGCTCATCCACGAGGCCCCAGCTACTATCACTGAGGGCACAAGACCATCAGAGGACCCTACTATCCCGAGACCCCGACCTTCACAGGCACCGTCCATCACCGAAACACCAGCTACACCCCGAGGCACCACTAACCCCAGACCACTATTCACTGGAAAACCGTACTATCACCGAGACCAGTACTATCACCGAGACCCCAGTACCATACCGAGACCCCAGCTCCATCCCGAGGCCCAGCTCCCATCCTGGGGGAACCCCATATCATACTGGGGGCACCGCTACTATCATGGGAAACCAGCTATATCCCCCGAGAACCAGCCCCATCACCGAGACCCATACCATACGGAAACCGTACATCCCCGAGGCCCAGTACTATCACCGAGGGCACCAGCTCCATACCGAGGGCAACACCAACACCGGGACACCAGTACCTCCCGAGCACCACTACCTCACCGAGGCCCCAGATACTATCACCGGGCACCATACCCCCCTAAAAACCAGAATATACTGAGGCACCAGTCTATCATGGGCACAGCTCCCATCCCGAGACACCAGATACCTCACTGAGGCCCCAGCTATCAAAACGGGCCCGCTATTTTATGGGCCCCAGCTATCACACGAGGCACCGTACAACCCCGAGAACCGCTACCATACCGAGACCCAGCTACATCACTGAGGCCCCAGTAATCACTGAGGCACCAGACTATCAGAGAAAAGGTATATCATGAGGGCACCAGTCTATACTAGGCCCCCAGCTACTATCCCCGAGGCCCAGTATAACCGAGGGCCCCAGCTAATTCATGGGCACCAGTTTTCCCCGAGGCACCAAATATACTGAGGCCCAGTATATCCCCGAGGCACCAGTATTTTTCCAGGGGGGCACCAGTACTATCACTGAGACAACTACTATCACCGGGCCCCGCAAATCACTGAACCCCAGCTATTTTAAACGAGACCCCGGGCCTCCATCATGAGACACCAGTACTTCATGAGACACATACTATCACGAACCCCAGCTACTATCCTAACGAGGCACGGGGGAAAAAAAGCATTAAATTCAAATTTAGCCAGTATGTTTTTGTTATTAGTGTAATTACTATTGTTCTTGCTGTTATTATTATAATTCGCGGATTCGCTGTAACATAAGCGTCGTCTTCGGTAATAAATCATCCTCTGATTTCCGAGACAGATACAGGAAATTATTTCTCAATGAGTTTTAAGTCCACGGTTAATGGAAAACTATAAACGGGGAGAATTTAGAGGAAAAGACTGAATGAGAAAGAGAAATTTACAAATTCCAGTAAGAGAAAAAAAAAACGTATAGAGCTGGAGTGGGAAATACGAGGCCGCAGGTCAAGCAGCGTAAATCACCCACATGGTGGAGCCCGCGCCTGTGGCGGATTCAGCTGCCGGGCGCCAGCTGGGGCGTTTAGACCATGTGATTTATATTATTACATTATATATAATATTGTTACATTGTATTATTATGTATCCTCTATTATATTATCAGTCCTATCACATTGTATCACATTACAACGCACTACATTACATTAGATACTTTCTGTCTCTGCATTTACTGGCCCAGACGGCAGAGGGCCCCGCGCTAGCACAGAAGATGGGCCCCTCACTCCCCTGCAGCTCAGTTGTGAGCCCCCTACATGCAATCTCATAGACAGTGCTTATAAGTGCTATATACTATATACTCTGCCTATGGGGCTCCTGGACAACTGCCCAGCTTTACAGGCGGGTTTTCCCCTCGTATGCAATTGGCGCTGGATTCCTCGGCCTCGCCTGTATTTTCCCCATAATTTGCACACGTTAGGCCTCGCAACCCCGCAACGAGGCAAGCTACATGAATCCCATAGTGTAACAGCCCTAGGATAATATAATAATGATTGCACCTAGGTAATCAAGCCTCTGCCCGTCCTCATGATGGGGAAGATACTGCCTGGTGATTTCTCCCAGAGGGAAACAGTCAGTACAGAGGGAAACAGTCAGTACAGAAGGAAAAAGTATAGAGGGAAACAGTCAGTACAGAGGGAAAAAGTACAGAGGGAAAGAGTCAGTACAGAGGGAAACAGTACAGAGGGAAAAAGTACAGAGGGAAACAGTCAGTACAGAGGGAAACAGTACAAAGGGAAACAGTCAGTATAGAAGGAAAAAGTACAGAGGGAAATAGTACAGATGGAAACAAACAGTATAGAAGGAAAAAAACAGAGGGAAATACAATACACAGGGAAAAAGTCAATATAGAAGGAAAAATACAGAGAGATAAAGTCAGTATAGAAGGAAAAAATACAGAGGGAAACAGACAATGTAGAGGGAAAAAGACAGTGCAGAACGAAAAATGCAGAGGGAAACGGATATTATAGAGGAAAAAAGTCAGTATAGAAGGAAAAAATACAGAGAGAAACAGACAATATAGAGGGAAAAAGTGAGTATAGAAGGAAAAATACAGAGGGAAACAGACAATATAGAGGGAAAAAGTACAGAGGGAAACAGTCAGTACAGAAGGAAAAAGTACAGATAGAAAAAGTCAGTATAGAAGGAAAAATATAGAGGGAAAAAGTTAGTACAAAGAGAAAAGTCAGTACAGAGGGAAACAGTCAGTACATGACCCAAAATGCAGGAACTAGAAAATCCAGCAACGCAAAAATGTTTCCACTAAATAGAAAGCAACTGAAAGCGGAGATCTGAGGGGGATCTTATATTCTGCCTATGGGTTACCCTTATAGATCAAATAATGGCCTCACACCACCACTAAATATCATAACACTACATTATAAGACTATATATAATACTACATTATAACACTATATCATAACACCACCTTACATTATAACCCTAATTAATAGCACTACATTATAACTTTATTATATTACAACACTACTCTACATTATAGCATTGTATTATGTCACTATATTGTAACCCCATTTAATAACACTATATTATATTAACATTGTATTATAATACATATAACACTACATTCTGACACTATCAAATATAATAACGCTACATTATAACATTGTATAATAACGCTACATTATAACATTGTATTATAACACTATATGATAACCCTATTTAGTGACCCTACATTCTAACATTGTATTATAATATTATAACATATTGTAACACTACATTCTGACACTTTATCATAAATATAATAATGCTACATTCTAATACTGTAAAATAACGCTACATTATAACATTGTATTATAACACTGTAAGATAACCCTGTTTAGTAACGCTACATTATAACATTGTATTATAACACTGTATAATAGCGCTACATTATAACATTGTATTATAACACTATGACACAACATTATAACATAAAACACTACATTACAACTTTATAACTCTATACTGGAGAGGGAACAACCCTCTCTCTCCACCTCTCGCTCTGTGTGACAGGCTGTATATATGACAGGGTCAGAAATGTATAAAAATATTGTATCATTGTCACCATTATCAGGCAGGTGTAAATCAGTACAATCACTATGTGGAATTTTTAAATTTGAATGAGACATCTGGGAGGATTCACAGAGGCAAGAGAGGCAGAATTACAGCTAATAATGAGCCAAAAAAGTCCCACAAATGCAGATCTGTCATCTCAATAGGAGAGTTTTTCCGCCTCGCCGGGCGCTTTTCAAAAAATCTAGAAAAAGGAGTTGATTTTATGGAGTCTGAAATGACATCACATTCGCTAATGGCGGCTGCGGGCTTGTGTCGCGCAGATGTAACGCTCTCGAGAGGTGATAGAAAAATAGTAAAGGCCAATATGCATAAAACCTATCAAACCGCCTGAGCCCCTGTGATGTATTGGACGCTCCTCCAGATTTATAAGCCATTAACTATAAATCTCTCCCATGACTTACAGAAATAATTGGACTTCATTGCTTGGAAATGCATAAAAGTTATACAACTACCAGAAATAATGGGAACAATATAAAAGTTATACAACTACTAATAATATAAAAAGTGATTCTACTACTAAGAATAATACAAAAGTGATGCAACTGCTAATAATAAATATATAAAAAGTTATAGATCTGTTACTAAGAGTAATAACAGACATAGAATGAAATGTTTCCTCCCTTCCTGCACTATATCCTACAGAGCACAGGGGAGTTGTTATGGGGACAGCACCCACTGGTCCCAGCACTGGATGTCAGGGGCAGCACCCACTGGTCCCAGCACTGGATGTCAGGGGCAGCACCCACTGGTCCCAGCACGGGATGTCAGAGGCAGCACCCACTGGTCCCAGCACTGGATGTCAGGGGCAGCACCCACTGGTCCCAGAAACTGGATGTCAGGGCAGCACCCACTGGTCCCAGCACTGGATGTCAGGGGCAGCACTCACTGGTCCCAGCACTGGATGTCAGAGGCAGCACCCACTGGTCCCAGCACTGTATGTCAGGGGCAGCACCCACTGGTCCCAGCACTGGATGTCAGGGGCAGCACACACTGGTCCCAGCACTGGATGTCAGAGGCAGCACCCACTGGTCCCAGCACTGAATGTCAGGGGCAGCACCCACTGGTCCCAGCACTGGATGTCAGGGGCAGCAGTTGGACAGGTCACCACCTCTGTGTGAGGAGATACAACATATTGTCTGTATGTGACCTAAGTATCTTCATGCAATTGTAGAATAAAAACTGAGAGCAAATCACTAGTGATGTCTTATCCTGCAGAAGAAGGCAGAAAAAGAAACAAGGCCCTGGTGAGGATGGTGTGGATAGTAGTGGAGATGGGGGGATAGTAATGGGGATGGTGGGGGATAGTAATGGGGATGGTGGGGATAGTAATGGGGATGGTGGGGATAGTAATGGAGATGGGGGGGATAGTAATGGAGATGGGGGGATAGTAATGGGGATGGTGGGGATAGTAATGGAGATGGGGGGATAATAATGGGGATGGGGGGATAGTAATGGGGATGGTGGGGATAGTAATAAATGGGGGGATATAAGGGGAGGGGGGATATAATGGGATGGTGGGGATAATAATGGGGATGATGAGGGTGATGATCACATGCATTATCACTATGAGGCTTGTCCTGTCTCCAGGCAGCAGGCCCATCACCCCCCACATTCCCTGCAGCTCAGCCCTAAAGCCTGTTCTACACTCTTGCAGTTTGTGGGATACATATTTTGGGCTCTCCCAGTGCAGTGAGCTGAATGTGGCGCTACATTATGTCCCCCATGTATAATGTGCATTTTGTGCAGGTTTCTGGAGGAGCTGGGAGCTGAGCACAGAGCCCCTCACACACAATGGCTGCACAGTTCTTACAGATAGAGGTCAGCAATGAACTGAATGTGAATCAACTCTGCACAGACCGCTCAGTCAGGCTGGGGAGCCCGGGGGGTGCTGGGATGTTCTGGGGTCTGCGCCCTCAGGTGGAGGCTTCTGCCCTCCACAGCCTCACACAGGGGAGGCCACCCCTCAGGCAGAGCCCCTCCACAGCCTCACACAGGAGAGGCCACTCCTCAAGCAGAGCCCCTCCACAGCCTCACACAGGGGAGGCCACTCCTCAGGCAGAGCCCCTCCACAGCCTCACACAGGGGAGGCCACCCCTCAGGCAGAGCCCCTCCACAGCCTCACACAGGGGAGGCCACCCCTCAGGCAGAGCCCCTCCACAGCCTCACACAGGGGAGGCCACCCCTAAGGCAGAGCCCCCCACAGCCTCACACAGGGGAGGCCACTCCTCAGGCAGAGCCCCTCCACAGCCTCACACAGAGGAGGCCACCCCTCAGGCAGAGCCCCTCCACAGCCTCACACAGGGGAGGCCACTCCTCAGGCAGAGCCCCTCCACAGCCTCACACAGGGGAGGCCACTCCTCAGGCAGAGCCCCTCCACAGCCTCACACAGAGGAGGTCACTCCTGGCAGGTGAAGCCTTGGAGCCTCTGTATCACCAGGGACGAGCTGTCTTGGTAAATGAGCTTCAGTTTCTATGATCTGATCCTTCTCTGCAGGATGTCACAGGTCTGCGGGGAGCCGTGCATGGGGACAGGCATCGCTGCTACATTCACGGAATACAACTCCCATTCGTGTATGATGGGAGTTGTGATGAGTAATGGGCAGCTCCTATGTTGTGTAGTCTTCTTACTAAACCCTGCTTCATCTGCTGCTGCCTAATGCAAAGCCAAGAGGATATATTGATCCTGTATTCCCATTCTACAGGATGCAACGAGCTGCAGAGGCAGCGGAGATGTTCTGCATCTACCTGTTCAATGCAAGAGGACTGTTAACCCCTCAGGTGTCCAGTGTAGGAGGACTGTTAACCCCTCATGTGTCCAGGGTGAGAGGACTGTTAACCCCTCATGCACCCTCCATTGTTCAGGGTAAGAGGACTGTTAACCCCTCATGTGTCCAGTGTAAGAGGACTGTTAACCCCTCATGTGTCCAGTGTAGGAGGACTGTTAACCCCTCATGTGTCCAGGGTGAGAGGACTGTTAACCCCTCATGTGTCCAGTGTAGGAGGACTGTTAACCCCTCATGTGTCCAGTGTAGGAGGACTGTTAACCCCTCATGTGTCCAGGGTGAGAGGACTGTTAACCCCTCATGTGTCCAGTGTGAGAGGACTGTTAACCCCTCATGTGTCCAGGGTGAGAGGACTGTTAACCCCTCATGTGTCCAGTGTGAGAGGACTGTTAACCCCTCAGGTGTCCAGGGTGAGAGGACTGTTAACCCCTCATGTGTCCAGGGTGAGAGGACTGTTAACCCCTCAGGTGGATGCCATAGGCTCAGCTTCTGGATGATCTGGATTAGGTGGAGGCTGCTCTGCCCTGAGCCTCATAACCCGTAATAGCCTCATCTAGTCAATTTGTACCACTTAACCATAATGGAAAAATTGCCTTCAACCCCATCAGTTAATGAGCTGCTGTCACCGCGTATAAAGCCCCATATGCTGCTCCATTCGGCAGATGGATAGATAGACTGAGACGAGGCTGTACCCAAAAAACTCCCAGGGTCGGGATAGGAGAGCTTGTATCATTGGGCACCTTGTACCAGCACCCTCGCCTGTATCATTGGGCACCTTGTACGCGGCACCCTCTCCTGTATCATTGGGCACCTTGTACCAGCACCCTCTCCTGTATCATTGGGCACCTTGTACCAGCACCCTCGCCTGTATCATAGAGCACCCTGTATCAGCACCCTCGCCTGTATCATAGAGCACCCTGTACGCGGCACCCTCGCCTGTATCATTGGGCACCTTGTACCAGCACCCTCGCCTGTATCATAGAGCACCCTGTACGCGGCACCCTCGCCTGTATCATTGGGCACCTTGTACCAGCACCCTCGCCTGTATCATAGTGCACCCTGTACGCGGCACCCTCGCCTGTATCATTGGGCACCTTGTACCAGCACCCTCGCCTGTATCATAGAGCACCCTGTACGCGGCACCCTCGCCTGTATCATTGGGCACCTTGTGCCCAGCACCCTCGCCTGTATCATAGAGCACCCTCGCCTCTATCATTGGGTATCTTGCACCCTTGCCTGTGATGGTGGCGCTGATACTTGTCTGTCATGTCAGACCCAGACAGGGCGCAGGGTGGCATCGCTGCAGTTATGTGGGCAAGTAAGGACTTGGTCCCAGTCACTATAGGATCATGTTATATAAGAGGTGGCTCAGCCCGGGTCACTCAGGCCTTAAACCTGACAAGGCACCAAATAGCTGTGACACCGACACGAAGCGGCAGCAGTGAGAGGGTCATCGGGGATCGCTCATCTGTGGGCACTGGCTGCGGGTGGTTCCTGTCTGGATTGCTATCCGGTGGATTCCCGGAGCCCCTCCAGCGGCCGGGTGAGGAGTGGGCTCTGGGTGCCCTGGATGAAAGTTACCCCAGTATCCCCCTCCTCCTCCTCGTGTCCATGCTCTGCTGAGGCGGGGGGCAGCCTGCTTTTGGGGTGCCCGTCAAACTGCTCGATGGGTCGGAGGGGTAGAGATCCTGCGCGGTCCCCGGAGACACCTTCAAATCTAATGTCCCTCATTAATAACAAAAACCTTCCTGTAATCATCGATTCCTCACCGACCCTGAGGATTAACCAAGAGATCCCTCTACTACAGACCGGATCCCTACAGACACTTCAGTCAAGATCTCCTAGATAACCGATCCCCGTGTAGATCCTTCTGTAAGGACCCGATCACCTACAACCTGCCCTAAAGACCTGACCCCGTGTAGATCCTTCCCTAAAAACCTGTCTCCCCCACACAACCTTCCTTAAAGACCTGACCCCCCATACAACCTTCCTTAAAGACCTGACCCCCATATAGATCCTTCAGTAAACACCCGATCCCCATATAGATCCCTAAAGACCTGACCCCCCCCCCATACAACCTTCCCTAAAACTTCCCTTAAGACCTGACCCCCATATAGATCTTTCCTTAAAAACCTGACTCCCCCATACAACCTTCCCTAAACACCTAATCTCCTATACAACCTTCCTTAAAGACCTGATCCCCATATAGATCCTTCTGTAAGAACCCGATCCCCATATAGATCATTCCCTAAATATCTGATTCCCATATAGATCCTTCTGTAAGGACCCGATCGCCTACAACCTTCCCTAAAGACCCGATCCCCATATAGATCCTTCCCTAAAGACCCGATCCCCATATAGACCCTTCCCTAAAATTCTGATCCCCATATAGATCCTTCCCTAAAGACCTGGTCTCCTATAAAACCTTCTCTTGAGACCTAAACCTCTATAACACTCTTCGCAATCCCCGATCCCCTCTCGATCCTTCCCCGAAGACCAAATCCTCTGTCGCGCTTTCCCCAAATTCCATAGAACATCGCCCATAAATCTTCCATAGACGGTTCCTGTAAGGTATTTTCTGCTGGATCCTTACAGTCTCTACCAATTTACCCAAATCTATCTTCTCTCTCAGCTCTTCCCCTAAGGATCTTCAGTCACACAGAAAATAGAGCTGCTCCCCTGTAGATCCCCCTCAGATACGGGCTGGGGAGCGCTCCCGACATTGGCGGCACATTCTGGTCACGGCTCCAGCAACCTGGGCACCTGGGATTCAGTCTCCTAATATAATCCCGAGTCAGCAGTTCTGGAGCCCCACCTGGGGCAGCTATAATCCAGCCCCACCTCGGTCACCTATAGCTAGCCCCACAGCAGTCACTTATAGCCGGCCTCACAGTGGTCACCTATAGCCGGCCTCACAGTGGTCACCTATAGCCGGCCTCACAGTGGTCACCTATAGCCGGCCTCACAGTGGTCACCTATAGCCGGCCTCACAGTGGTCACCTATAGTCAGCTCCACAAGTTCCATACATCAGCCAGGGACAGCGGCCGCCTATAGAGATGGTCACAGACAGTGACACCTCCGGATCCTGGTGGCTATAGTGCCCCTCTTACCTGGCAGGGTCTCGCCCTCCTCTCCTACTTCTCATCATGAAGCCACTTAGGATCCTTTCTCTGTGCATCCAAAATAATCAAGAAATCCAAGGAAACTTTGGGGCTCGGGCTCCAGCAGCTGCTCAGGGGCTCAATCCAATGCTGGGGCTGTGAGAGCCGGGCCGGCGGCGGGGAGTTAGCGCCCGGTCCCCGGCAGACTCCTGGGGGGTCTCCAGCGCTATCCGAACCCCCTCAGGGGAGTGAAGCATCTTCCAGTTTGCGCCTGGTGCCCGAACGGCGCATCCCGGGGTCCCCGCTCCTCGGAGGGGTCACAGTAATCCCAAAGGCAAATCTCCGTGCGCTGCGCTCTCCTGTGCGCCAACCCGTGCGCCTGCCGTGCGCGCTGCGGGCGCTGCCAGTGAAGCCGGGCGCAGAGCTCCGTGCAGGGGAAGTGAGCGCAGCAGCCGCCAGTCCTCAGTGTGAACGCAGCTCAGCTCTGCCTCCTGCTCCTGCTCCCAGCACTGCAGACATTAAAGGATCCTGGGAGGAGCTATGCAAATGAGCGCAGGCAATGCTTCCCTGGGGTCCTGCCTGGCCCCTCATGCAGGCAGCAGTAATGGCAGAGCTGTCAGTGCTGCCACCCCTGCCCGAGAGAGGCACATGACTGGCAGCGCTGTGCCCAGGCTCTGTGCGCTCCCTTCTCCAGCTCCTTCTTCTCTCCCCTCCTCCAGTCACCACCCACATTTTTAGGCAGTGGAGAGAGCTACAAGTCCGACTGCAAGCACTGCTGCTTAACCCACCGCCTGCCCCCCTCCAGGCAGCGCAGGACTCGGTGGATCCATCCCAAATCCAAATGGAGCCTGAAGAAGCATCGCCCACCCTCAAAGCTCACAGTCCAGCAGAGAAGGGGTTACCCCTGTGCCAGGAGCGAAGGCAGCTGCGATGGAAGGAATGCTGGGTGAGATGAGGACTTTGCATGGGGGACTGTAGTGGCCCCCCAGCCTGTGGGACATGGGGGGCGCACGCTGCTGGCCAGGGGTACCAATAGGACAGTGCAGGCAGGACTCCTGTCAGGGGCTCTAATCACAAAGGGGCCACTGATATGTTAAAAAATAGGAACTAGTAATGGGTGGGAAGCCAAGATGATTCGGGTGTATGGAGCCCCTGATATTACCTATGGCAGCTCTGACACCGTCCACTGTATAGTCGTGTTAAAGGGGGGCTCCTACTATAGACTTTGATGGTGTATTGATAGCAGGGCTGCCAATAGGGCAGTACGGGCAGTACTCCTGTCAGGGGCCCTAATCAAAAGGGGCCCACTGATATGTTAAAAAATAGGAACTAGTAATGGTTGGGGGCCCCATTTGATTTGGCTGTATGGGGCCCTGAAACGGGTAATAGAGGACTGATGGCTGTCCTGCTGCTGGCTGCACAGTGCAGGGTTTGGGGGGGATGTGCTGGTCTGGTGCTGAGGACACATGAGACCTTCAATCCCAGATCCCAGCAGTGACGATGCCTGGAGGACAATGAACTTGTCAGTCACTGTCCACCCCCCTATTAACAAACTGAGGGGACCCTTCAGTGGTCACAGATCATTCAGCCCTCCCCCTGCTGCTGCTGAGGAGGAGAAGCTGTGTTATTCCCTGTGCAAAGAACATCAGGTCGGATTCTGTGATTCCCAGAAACCAAATATTAGATGATTCCAGATTTATAGACAATTCCTACTCATTGGGATTAGGGAAGGGATGACCTGCTGCACTTACTGCTCTGCTGGATAAGAAGGACCCTGGCTGGGTGAGCATCAAGGGGAGAAGGTAGAATGGGGCACCAGGAATATCATGGGGAGAAGGTGAAATGGGGCACCAGGAATGTGCCGAGCATAATGGGAGACGGTGATATAGTTAAGCATCATGGGTAGACGGTGTTATAGGGTACCAGGAGGGTGCTAAGCATTATGGGGAGAGTATAGATTGGGGCACTAGCAGGTTACTAAAGACGACATGTATGACCCTGGCGTAGACTCACCAGTTCTACCTCTGCTTTTAATAGTGTACAATCCGACAGTATGAGAGGAGAGTTCTTCACCAAACCTTGTCTCCATGGTACGGATATGGATGACTGTTTCCTGTCAAACTTTGACGCATTCTTGGCGCATTCAGAGAGTCCTGTCTGGTGCAGACTGCGCCCAGTTTTGGTGAACAACTGCTCCTACATCTATAGAACAGGGCTAGGACAGGTTTTTGGCCCAAATTATGCCGCAAAATTGATGCAGCCCCATTCATACAGGTCGCCCTGAAGGCCTCATGTATGGAAACTGTCCAGGTCCAAGACCAACAATCACAACTCCCCTGTCATTTTATTTAGAGCGCTGGTTGGTTTGCTATGGGCTCTGATTGGTCACTATAAGCTCTGATTGGTCACTATAAGCTCTGATTGGTCACTATAAGCTCTGATTGGCTGCTATGAGCTCTGATTGGTTGCTATGAACTCTGATTGGTTGCTATGGGCTCTGATTGGTTGCTATGAGCTCTGATTGGTTGTTATGAGCTCTGTTTGGTTGCTATGGGCTCTGATTGGTTGCTATGGACTCGATTGGTTGTTATGAGACCTGATTGGTTGCTATGAGCTCTGATTGGTTGCTATGAACTCTGTTTGGTTGCTATGGGCTCTGATTGTATGGAGGAGGTACATGTCAGCAGGTATGGAGGAGGTACATGTCAGCAGGTATGGAGGAGGTACATATCAGCAGGTATGGAGGAGGTACGTGTCAGCAGGTATGGAGGAGGTACATATCAGCAGGTATGGAGGAGGTACATGTCAGCAGGTATGGAGGAGGTACATGTCAGCAGGTATGGAGGAGGTACATATCAGCAGGTATGGAGGAGGTACATATCAGCAGGTATGGAGGAGGTACATATCATCAGGTATGGAGGAGGTACGTATCAGCAGGTATGGAGGAGGTACATATCAGCAGGTATGGAGGAGGTACGTGTCAGCAGGTATGGAGGAGGTACTTGTCAGCAGGTATGGAGGTGAAGGGTCTGCAGAGGTTCCCCCAGCACATGGCCACCTCTATGCTCGGGACAGGGAGGCTGCTAATGAGCTTCTAATGACTGTTCACTAATCATTCCACGTTTTTGGAGAGGTTCAGCCTGGGCCCCCTCATTAGCCCCGGTCACCCCTGCACCTTGTACCGCAGATCGGTCTCAGGACGAGACTCCAACTTGTTTATTTACCCAAATGTTTATTATAAAGTCTCCAGAACCGGAAACGCTCGGATCCAATTCGCTACAATCGGAAAGTTCAGATTCCGGCTGGAGACCTCTCCCTCCCCAGGTGCAGCCCCCGGGCCTGGTCATCCATCACCCTGACTCCTCTGGACCCTGGGCAGCAGGTGATGTCCACCCTGTGAATGGGCTCCCAGCGCCTCTCACTGCGGGGGATTGATGTCCTGGACAGGCAGAGAATGTGTCTTTAAAAGCCCTTTCTCCAGATTACAGCAAAGTGAAGGATCTTATCGGCTGCAATGAATCACTCAGAGGTGACAGCTCTCCCGGCCGGAGCCCCTGACAGGGGGAGGACAGGTCCATCTGCACATCAGAGCCAACAATGTCTGTGTCCTAATGGATGGTAAACCTGCAAGTGCGGCCCGACTCACAGCCTCATGCATGTGTACTAGAGTGCAAGCTCCAGGGCTCAGCAACCTCTGCACTAACAGAATGAGTCCGGCCACTTACTGTATGCGAGCCCGACTCACAGCCTCATGCATGTGTACTAGAGTGCAAGCTCCAGGGCTCAGCAACCTCTGCACTAGAATGACACTGGGGGTAATCCTACTGTATGCGAGCCCGACTCACAGCCTCATGCATGTGTACTAGAGTGCAAGCTCCAGGGCTCAGCAACCCTGCACTAACGAATGAGTCCGGCAATGTGTCTTTAAAGCCTTTCCAGATTACAGCCAATGAGATCTATCGCATGCTGTCACTCAGAGTGACAGCTCTCCAGCGGCCGAGCCCCTGCACGAGGACAGGTATTGCAGTCCGGCCAACTTCTGTTAATGCCTGCAGCCCGACTCACAGCCTCATGCATGTGTACTAGAGTGCAAGCTCCAGGGCTCAGCAACCTCTGCACTAGAATGACACTGGGGGTAATCCTACTGTATGCGAGCCCGACTCACAGCCTCATGCATGTATACTAGAGTGCAAGCTCCGGGGCTCAGCAACCTCTGCACCAACATTACACTGGGGGTAATGCTAGAGTCCAGCCACTTAATGTATGCGAGCCCGACTCACAGCCTCATGCATGCATAGCAGCTATTAGAGTGCAAGCTCCAGGGCTCAGCAACCTCTGCACTAACATGACACTAAGGATGGGGTAATGCTAGAGTGCAGATCATATCATGTAAATTATTGTAATCATATTATCGGGACCAAACTAACAAGAGATCTCATCTTCAGATCTGATCGAGGCCATGAGGTTGGTACTGAGTATATTAAACTGGGGCAGAAAAGAGAATGGGATCAATCAAGATTCAGTGATCTGTATGGGGACTGATCTTGGATGAGAACTGAGCAAATAACAGATTATAGTAAAAGTAAATAAAGTGATAATAATGATGATAATAAAACTAAAATAAGTGAAAATAATAATCATAGTGTAAATAATAATAAAAATAATATAATACTAAAATAATAATAGTATTAATAAAAATAATAACATAAGAGTGTAAATAATAATAATATACAAAATAGGGAAAATAATAATAAAATAACATTAATAGTTTAAGAGTGTAAATAATAATAACATACAAAATAGGGAAAATAATAATAAAATAATAAAAATAGTGAAAGATATTAGTATTAATAAAAATAATAATATAATACTCAAAACTATAATAATGATAATAATAATAATAGTGAAAATAATAATAGAAATAAAAATAATAGTATGAGTGTAAATAATAATAATATACAAAATAGTGAATATAATAATAGTAGTAATAAAAATAATAGAAGAGTGGAAATAATGTTAATAAAAATAGTGAAAATTATATTTTTATTAATACAAATAATAATAATATAATACTGGACATTATAGTAATAGTATTAATAATAATAGTATACAAAATAGGGAAAATAATAATATTAGTAAAATAATAAGAATGGAGATAATATTAATAATAGTAGTGAAATAATGATGATGATAATAATATACTAAATAGTGAAAATAATGATATGAGTGTGAATAATAATGGTAATAATATTGCTAAAAATAGTAATAATTTTACTAATAGTGAAAATAATAATAGAACAGATAATATTAATGGATATTATTCATCATAATTAAATGATCATTAGTAAAAATAATATAAAAGTGAACTTCCAATATTAGTAATACATATTATTATTCTGTCAGCCTTGGCCCATATTCTTGATTCAGTTGCTGACAATCCCAGAAACCTCTTGACTTTATCATTTCCATCCTTTTCCCTCTTAGGTGATGCATGATACATTTTTTCAGGTGACTTGGGCCTCACATTGCCCCATCCCCATGAGCCTGTTCCCTGTATGATAGGGATGTATGGGATTAGCAGCCTCTGTTGTGCTCAGGGGTGCAGGCACCAGGGTTGCTGCTCACTTACCTACAATCCCAATGCATTCTGCTCTCCATACATCTGGCTGCTACACTAAATTCTATTGAAGCTGTCCTATACCTGCACTGCACACAGTATTATCCATATGTTCTCCAGTAGTAGGTGAGGGCTCTCCTTCACACAGCAGCTCCAGCCTTAAAATGTGAGGCTGCAGTACCTCTAGTTTAACACAGGTGGCGCTCTAGTACAGGGAGAGTTTTGCTGAAAATAAAAATTGTGCCAGTTCCCTTTTTTAACTACTTTTATACTAAGCTTGTGTTCGGCTAATTGATTTCAGGTCTGTCTGGTTCTAATATTTCTAAGTGTTAACCGCTTGATGTCCCCAGAAAACATATGTGGCCCCCAGTGGCCAGTATACTTGTCTGGGAGCTTTGTAGCATATTATTAGAGCGCAGAATATTTAGAATCCAGTTAATGACCCGAAGAGCTAACAATCTGATTATCATGCAGGGAGGTATTCGGTGTAATACGCTCGGCTGGGGGTTATAGGAAGGCTCTGCTGCTGGAGCTGTATACAGTAGGATCTCATGGATGAATTAGCAGTGATTGCTTGCAGACAGTCCCATCTCCTGGTTGTCTATCCTGGGCTGTAAAACACAGACGCAATCTGTACAAACAACAAATCAATTGGAACCGGGCGAGCGCTATACAATGGATTGCATTTTCGGGTTCTCCCAGTCAGGCTGGCAGCTGGACTGGAGAGGAACAACTTACCCAATGTGTATGTGCAGGGTATGGCCCACACAAGCCCTGTATATCCCAGTCCTATATTTACCTCTGTGACACCTGAACTCCATCAGGGCAGTGATAGTAGTGCTCCTATTAGGGGCCCTGATCAGATGTAAGAACGGGGCCCAAGATAGGAACTGGTAATGGGCAGGGGTCCCAGGTCCTGAGGCTGTTTGGGACCCTAAATTACTTGTGGCAGCCCTGCCTGTCCGGGGAGGCTCCTCTGCACCAGTCTACACAGAATCCCAGATGAGGAGCGTCCTGTGGATGAAGCGGAATCATTGTAGCAGGAAATCTTCTGCACCTTTCTAATAGACTTTGGGGGACATGTATGAAAACTGTCTAGGTCTAAGACTTTCTTTGTAGCCCATAACAACCAATCAGAGCCCATAGCAACCATTTAGAGCCCATAGCAACCAATCAGAGCCCAAAGCAACCAATCAGAGCCCATAGCCACCAATCAGAGCCCAAAGCAACCAATCAGAGCCCAAACTAAACAATCAGAGCTCATAGCCACCAATCAGATCCCAAAGCAACCAATCAGAGATCATAGCAACCAATCAGCGCTCAAAGCAACCAATTAGAGCCCATAGCAACCAATCAGATTTCATAGCAAACAATCAGAGCTCCCATTTAATTTTTCCAGAGCACTATATTAAGTTAAAGGGGAGCTCTGATTGGTTGCTATGGGCAGCAAAGAAAGTCTTAGACCTAGACAGTTTTGTTATTTAAGGCCTCTTGTCTTTGAATTCCTCCCCATTTTGAAGATCACTGCTTGCTGTCAGCAAATGAAAGCATTCTAATTGATATCCCCCTGTACAGTATGAAATCTTCTCACAGTTGAGTGTTTGTTACAAATGTATCCTGTGCAGTCAGTGTTATGTTAGTTAAACATCCTGAACTACGCATTGAAACATTTCACCTTAACTGATACATTGTAGCAAACTCAGGACTGGAGAGAGATTGGTTCTGCTGCAGTGTTTAGCTCACAGAGGATTGTCTAGACTGATACATTGTAGCAAACGTATAAGGTTTGCACAGGAATATATTCAGAGCTGTATTTTGGAGCTCTTGGACTCTGATGCAAGGTTTGTGCTGCTGCACTTCAGATTTGGGTCAGGACCGTTTGGCCTGGCCCAGATTTTGAGCAACCAAATGCCAGCCTACCCAAATTTCCTACAGGCTGCCGATTGGTTGCTGGAAACCCGGGTCAGGCCGTATCGTCCTATCCTGGATCTGAGGCGCAACTCTAAATACATGAATGTTTGTTCTTTACCTACATGAACCATTTATAATACTGGTGTCTTCTGCTGTAGCAGAGGAGCCATTGGGCCCCCTTTAGGCACAAGGGCCCCGGCATGGTTGCTTCAGATCTTTGCTAATCTCATGTAACTACAGAGGGGTACAGCGGTGGGATCTGCACTAACCCCCAATACGTCTGACCCTGCTGCACCACCCTTATACTGTAGCTAAACCCCTAAATCTAGTCAGTGACAGTAAGCAGAGGTGGTGAGTACATGAAGCATGAAGTCTATAAAAAAGTTGCCTCATAAATGTATCCAGGCAGTGTTCTCCATAAGAGATGACAGTGATGCCTGGGGACTGGACACCAGCCCTATTTTGCACAGTGGTTTTGCCTTAGGCGTGCAGATGATAAGTGACCCTGTGCTCCTGCCCGGTCACCTCGCCTTCCCCATCCCGGTCACCTCGCCTGCCCCATCCCGGTCACCTCGCCTTCCCCATCCCGGTCACCTCGCCTTCCCCATCCCGGTCACCTCGCCTGCCCCATCCCGGTCACCTCGCCTTCCCCATCCCGGTCACCTCGCCTTCCCCGGTCCCCTCGCCTTCCCCATCCCGGTCACCTCGCCTTCCCCATCCCGGTCACCTCGCCTTCCCCATCCCGGTCACCTCGCCTTCCCCATCCCGGTCACCTCGCCTGCCCCATCCCGGTCACCTCGCCTGCCCCATCCCGGTCACCTCGCCTGCCCCATCCCGGTCACCTCGCCTGCCCCATCCCGATCACCTCGCCGTCCCCAACCCGGTCACCTCGCCTTCCCCATCCCGGTCACCTCGCCTTCCCCATCCCGGTCACCTCGCCTGCCCCATACCGGTCACCTCGCCTGCCCCATCCCGGTCACCTCGCCTGCCCCATCCCGGTCACCTCGCCTGCCCCATCCCGGTCACCTCGCCTTCCCCATCCCGGTCACCTCGCCTGCCCCATCCCGGTCACCTCGCCTGCCCCATCCCGGTCACCTCGCCTTCCCCGTCGCCTCGCCTTCCCCATCCCGGTCACCTCACTGCCCATCCCGGTCACCTCGCCAGCCCCATCCCGGTCACCTCGGCCTGCCACCGATCCGATAACCCTCGCTGCCCATCCCGGTCACCTCGCCTTCCCCATCCCGGTCACCTCGCCGCCCCATCCCGGTCACCTCGTCCTCCCCATCCCGGTCACCTCGCCTGCCCCATCCCGAACACCTCGCCTTCCCCATCCCGGTCACCTCGCCTGCCCCATCCCGGTCACCTCGCCTGCCCCATCCCGGTCACCTCGCCTTCCCCATCCCGGTCACCTCACCTTCCCCATCCCGGTCACCTCGCCTTCCCCATCCCGGTCACCTCGCCTTCCCCATCCCGGTCACCTCGCCTTCCCCTTCCCGGTCACCTTGCCTTCCCCATCCCGGTCACCTCGCCTTCCCCATCCCGGTCACCTCGCCTTCCCCATCCCGGTCACCTCGACATCCCCATCCCGGTCACCTCGCCTTCCCCATCCCGGTCACCTCGCCTGCCCCATCCCGGTCACCTCGCCTTCCCCATCCCGGTCACCTCGCCTTCCCCATCCCGGTCACCTCGCCTGCCCCATCCCGGTCACCTCGCCTGCCCCATCCCGGTCACCTCGCCTGCCCCATCCCGGTCACCTCGCCTTCCCCATCCCGGTCACCTCGCCTTCCCCATCCCGGTCACCTCTCCTTCCCCATCCCGGTCACCTCTCCTGCCCCATCCCGGTCACCTCGCCTGCCCCATCCCGGTCACCTCGCCTGCCCCATCCCGGTCACCTCGCCTTCCCCATCCCGGTCACCTCACCTCCCCATCCCGGTCACCTCGCCTCCCCATCCCGGTCACCTCGACTTCCCCATCCCGGTCACCTCGCCTTCCCCATCCCGGTCACCTCCCCTACCCCATCCCGGTCACCTCGTCCTCCCCATCCCGGTTACCTCTCCTTCCCCATCCCGGTCACCTCTCCTGCCCCATCCCGGTCACCTCGCCTTCCCCATCCCGGTCACCTCGCCCTCCCCATCCCGGTCACCTCGCCCTCCCCATCCCGGTCACCTCGCCCTCCCCATCCCGGTCACCTCGCCTTCCCCATCCCGGTCACCTCGCCTTCCCCATCCCGGTCACCTCGCCTTCCCCATCCCGGTCACCTCGCCTTCCCCATCCCGGTCACCTCACCTTCCCCATCCCGGTCACCTCGCCTTCCCCATCCCGGTCACCTCGCCTTCCCCATCCCGGTCACCTCTCCTTCCCCATCCCGGTCACCTCGACCTCCCCATCCCGGTCACCTCTCCGTCCCCATCCTGGTCACCTCACCTTCCCCATCCCCTCACCTCGTCCTCCCCATCCCGGTTACCTCTCCTTCCCCATCCCGGTCACCTCGCCTGCCCCATCCCGGTCACCTCACCTTCCCCATCCCGGTCACCTCGTCCTCCCCATCCCGGTTACCTCTCCTTCCCCATCCCGGTCACCTCTCCTGCCCCATCCCGGTCACCTCGCCTTCCCCATCCCGGTCACCTCGCCTGCCCCATCCCGGTCACCTCGCCTTCCCCATCCTGCGCCTTAGTCTTTGCTCCTGATTTCCAGCATTCGCCTGCATTTATTTGATTCTGGGCTCTGAGGGCTCGGGGTCGTCCTCACACAATGGCTCTTGTTCAGCCTCCAGGAATTCACAGCTGGGGAGCAGAGAGCGAAAACACTTGTGTCAATTATGTGCGGACACCAAAGGCGACTCATTACCCTAAGAACATATACACTCAGCAAAGACAACATTCTACTGTGTGAACGCACACAAAGCGCCGCGGCCTCCATCCACAGCCAGAGCTGAACTCTATAGTTCTGCTTCCTGATCCTCCCACCTGACACTGTGCACATAACACAATCCCATCAGGTGTAATGGCCGTCATTGTGGTTACATTGTCTGCTCTGCAAATACCGCTGAGGGTCTGTCAACAAGTATTGTCCTAACGGAGGCCCTATGCTAATGACGCCTGTGTGCTTTGGGCCCCGACTGGGGTCTGTGTAGGGAATACAGTGTAAGGTGCAAACATCTAACAGGTATTCTCACCTGAGGCATTGCTGCCTGCATGTCGCCTTTCGTAACTCCCATAGACTTCAGTGTAGAGAGTTAAGCCACAAGGGCTTGTTCTTGAGATAGATGCGGGTCCCAGAGGTGAGACCCCCACCGATAACACATTGATAGCATATCCTATTGATATGTCATGATTGTGTATGTGAAACAACCCCTTTAAAGGAGTTTTCTCACCATGCAGTTTCACAGCCAGCTTTAGACTCACACTTCCTGTTCAGGCTGTGGGCAATTCTACAGCTTCAGGACACTTTCTGGTCAGGCTGGGGGTGGTTCTACAACTTCAGGACACTTCCTGTTCAGGCTGTGGGCAGTTCTACAGCTTCAGGTTCACACTTCCTGTTCAGGCTGTGGCGGTATCTACACTTCACACACCTTTAGGTCAGGAGTGCAATTTCTACACTTCAGACATTCTAGTTTCAGGCTAGCGGTCTTCAGCTTCAGACTCATCACTTCCTGTTCAGGCTGTGGGCGATGCTACAACTTCAGGACACTTCCTGTTCAGGCTGTGGGCAGTTCTACAACTTCAGGACACTTCCTGTTCAGGCTATAGGTGGGTCTATAGCTTCAGGCTCACACTTCCTGTTCAGGCTGTGGGCAGTTCTACAACTTCAGGACACTTCCTGTTCAGGCTGTGGGCAATTCTACAACTTCAGGACACTTTCTGTTCAGGCTATGATCGGTTCTTCAGCTTCAGGTTCACACTTCCTGTTCAGGCTGTGGGCGGTTCTACAGCTGCAGACTCATACTTCCTGTTCAGGCTGTGGGCGATGCTACAACTTCAGGACACTTCCTGTTCAGGCTGTGGGCAGTTCTACAACTTCAGGACACTTCCTGTTCAGGCTGTGGGCAGTTCTATAGCTTCAGGTTCACACTTCCTGTTCAGGCTGTGGACGATTCTACAGCTTCAGGCTCACACTTCCAAGTCAGGCTGTGGGCAGTTCTATAGCTTCAGGCTCACACTTCCAGGTCAGGCTGTGGGCAGGTCTATAGCAGTGATTGACATATCTGCCCTGCTATTCCTAGCTGAGCCTGTTACAGTGAAATGACTACAGCAGATATAAGACTATAGAGCTCTAAGAAGTGAAAACCTGTCCCTATATAAGCAGACAAATCTCAGTTCCTAAAGATTATACACAGCAGGGAGTGACTCACCATGATCTGAGAGTAGCCTCAACCTAACCAGATATGAGAGAGGAGACAGAGATGGTCGGTAACTAAGAGAAATTTGTGTGCACTCAGAAGAGATAAAATCTATCTTATTTCCTCAACAAAACAAAATAAAAAGTAATGTATTTAATAAGTCATCGTTTACACTTCTCTATATGTTAAAAGCTAAAACCTTGTTGTGAGAAAACCCCTTTAAGGACCATATTCCTTTACTGTCGGTAAGAGGAATTGAACTTCAAGCTACATACTGTAAGAACATCACTATCCTGATCTTGTTCCATGTCAGAGGAAGTAATAGGGGTTGCAGAGGTCACACTTGCAGCTGGGCCCAGGGCCCCGAGGGGCCAAAATGCCCTTCTGCCACATGAGCGATGGTTGTGAGGTGCAGCTGCTGTAAACTGCACCTCCAGGTATCTTGTAGCTGGACAGGACCCCAGGACGGGAGGCTTTGCTGACGCCCCGGTCCTCAATGCTCCGCCGTGCCCTGCAGCAGTTGTAGTGTCAGCTGAGGGAAATGTTGAAGCTTTGTCTTTTCTTTCATCTTTTTGATGGGGTCAGTGTCCTCCTCAGGATTATTGATAGTTTTGTAGCTTCAGATCTTTCCTCATATTATGTAACTGCAGAGGAGGAGTACAGCGATGGGGTCTGCACTAAGCCCTTAACATGGGACTCACACAGACCCCACTACAGAATGAGAGGTCATAGTATATGTGAGTGATAAAACAGCACAGTAATGGAAGGAGAGCATAGGTTCCATCTCACTGTACAGACTAATATAGGGGAATCCTATACATGATATCATCTCGTACATCCACATGTACATGATGTCATCACCTACATCCCACATAATGTCATCAACTATTTCCTACATGATGTCATCACCTGTTTCCCACTTGAAGTCATCTCCTCATCCCACTTGATGTCATCTCCTACATCCCACATGATGTCATCACCTATGTCCCACATGTCATCACCTCATCCCACATGATGTCATCTCCAATGTCCCACATGATGTCATCACCTATGTCCTACATTATGTTATCACCTATGTCCCACATGATGTCATCACCTACATCTCCTATGATTGTAAGCCCTCGCAGGTAGGGTCCTCTCTCCCTCTGTCGTGCCAATTGTCATTCATCACTTATCATTGTACTCATTTGACTTATGTTATGTATGTAACCCCCTCGAATGTACAGCGCCCTGGAACTAATGGCGCTTTAAAATAAATAATAATAATAATAATAATAATATGATGTAATCACCTAATCCCACATGATGTCATCACTTATGTCCCACATGATGTCATCACCTATGTCCTATATTATGTCATCTCCTGTATCCCACATGACGTCATCACCTACGTCCCACATGATGTCATCACCTATGTCCTATATGATATCATCACCTCATCCCACATGATGTCATCACCTCATCCCACATGATATCATCACCTCATCCTACATGATGTCATCACCTCATCCCATACGATGTCATTACCTCATCCCACATGATGTCATCACCTTATCCCAAATGATGTCATCGCCTCATCCCACATGATGTCATCACCTCATCCCACTTGATGTCACCTCCTCATCCCACATGATGTCATCACCTTATCCCATATGATATCATCACCTCATCCCACATGATGTCATCACCTCATCCCATATGATTTCATCACCTCATCCCACATGATGTCATACCCATCCCCTATATAATCACCTCATCCATAATTCATACCTCTCCCACATGATGTCATCACCTCATCCCACATGATGTCATCACCTCATCCCAAAGATGTCATAACCTCATCCCCCATGATGTCATCACCCCCGTCAAAACCCATAAGATGTTTTACCCCTTTTTTTCCCCCCACCCCCATGATGTCAATTACCTTTTTTCATCCCACATGATGTCATCACCTCACCCATGATGTTCCCTCATCCCTACGAGTCTTACCTCACCCACATATTCATCCCACCCTTTTATCCCATATGATGTATCACCTTCCCCATCCCACCCCTGATTCAATCACCCCAAATTTATCCCACCCTTGCCCCCCTTTTTCAACCCCCCTTTTAATCCCACATGATTCATCCCTTCCCAAAATGTCCCCCCCACATGATGTTTACCCACCCCCTTTTTTTCCCCCCCTTACATTAAAAGTTTATTTACCTTTTTTCCAAATTTTTCCCACCCCTATTCACACCTATTCCTATATTTTCATCACCCCACCCACATGATTCCCTCACCCCATCCACATGAGTCTCAAATATCCCATATCTATCATCACTTTATCCCCTTGAATCATCACCTCACCCATATGATGTCATCGCCCCATCCCACATGTGCATCACCTCATCCCACATGAGCTCACCTTTTCCTACATTATGTTATCACCTATGTCCTATATCATGTCATCTCCTGTATCCCATATGATATCATTATCTCATCCCATATGATATCATCACCTCATCCCACTTGATGTCATCTCCTCATCTCACATGATGTCATCACCTCATCCCATATGATGTCATCACCTCATCCCACATGATGTCATCACCTCATCCCATATGATGTCATCACCTCATCCCACATGATGTCATCACCTCATCCCATATGATATCATGACCTCATCCCACATGATGTCATCACCTCATCCCATTGATTTTATCACTCATCCCCCAGATGTCATCACCTTATCCCATAGATATCTCCCTCATCCCCCTATGATGTCTCACCTATCCCCTTTGATGCACACCTCATCCCACATATGTCCCCATCCCCCATATGTCTCCCCCTGTGTCCGGTGCGCACGATCCAAAACGGGAGCTTTCAGTTACCTCTTTATTCTAGTGTTGAATTAAATACAATCTTGGTACCAGACATCACCAAACAAAGTAAGTGCCCCCCTCCCTCTCCAGACTCACAGGAGTTAATCTCCTGAAATCTCATCAACAGATGATGTCATTGCCTCGGGCATCCGTCCGCGGGTTTAATATTAAAATCTCCTGACCCAAAATTTCCTCCCTGGGAAAAACGTCTCCCCCAAGATTCACACCAAAAAAAGAAATAAAAAAATTTAAAACTTCACTGGTAAAATATCCTGCACTCGGGATCCCGCCGCGAGGATTGTGCAGTGAAGGACGCGCCGCCGGGAAACACGGAAAACAGAGCCCACAATCCTCCGAGTGGGTCTGCCTCATGTAGAGTGTGGGTATAGGGAGCAGGGCAGAGTGGTCCGAATCCGGGGGAGTGGGCATCGCTCACGTGACCATGCAGCCAACCAGTGACCTCAGTGCTTTACATGGGATCAGAGACCCCTGATGTACGTCATTGCTCATGTACATCCAGGCTCAGACTGGCCCACAAGGGAGTAGGGGAAACCTCCAGTGGGCACCTGATAATGGTGGGCTCCTTCCAGGGAGAAAGACAAAGAAAAAGAGGCAGAGTGCAACAGTCATATGCAATAGATGTAAAATGAGCCCCAAGAATCAGCTTTACTGGTGAGATGCAAGAATCATCTCCACTGGTGGCCCCAAGAATCATCTCCACTGGTGGAGCCCAAGAATCCACTCCACTGGTAGGCCCCAAGAATCCACTCCACTGGTGGGCCCAAGATTCAACTCCACTGGTGGGCCCCAAGAATCATCTCCACTGGTGGCCCCAAGAATTCACTCCACTGGTGGGCCCCAAGAATCATCTCCACTGGTGGGCCCCAAGAATCATCTCCACTGGTGGGTCCCAAGAATCATCTCCACTGGTGGGTTCCAAGAATCATCTCCTCTGGTGTCCTCATGTACCAACTCCATTGGTGGCCCCAAGAATCAACTCCACTGGTGGCCCCAAGAATCATCTCCACTGGTGGGTTCCAAGAATCACCTCCACTGATGGGGCCTAAGAATCATCTCTTCTGGTGGGCCCAAGAATCAGCTCTACTGGTGGCTCCAAGGATCAACTCCACTGATGGCCCCAAGAATCATCTCCAGTGGTGAGCCCCGAGAATCATCTCCACTGGTGGACCCCAGTACAGGGGAGCGCTGTGTTCTCCATTCTGTTCTATGGGAGTTCCCGGTACAGGGGAGCGCTGTGTTCTCCATTCTGTTCTCTGGGAGTTCCCGGTACAGGGGAGCGCTGTGTTCTCTATTCTCCTCTATGGGAGTTCCCAGTACAGGGGAACGCTGTGTTCTCTCCATTCTCCTCTATGGGAGTTCCCAGTACAGGGGAGCGCTGTGTTCTCCATTCTGTTCTATGGGAGTTCCCAGTACAGGGGAGCGCTGTGTTCTCTACATTCTGCTCTATGGGAGTTCCCAGTACAGGGGAGCGCTGTGTTCTCCATTCTGTTCTATGGGAGTTCCCAGTACAGGGGAGCGCTGTGTTCTCTCCATTCTGTTCTATGGGAGTTCCCAGTACAGGGGGACGCTGTGTTCTCTACATTCTGCTCTATGGGAGTTCCCAGTAAAGGGGAGCGCTGTCTTCTCCATTCTGTTCTATGGGAGTTCCCGGTACAGTGGAGCGCTGTGTTCTCCATTCTCCTCTATGGGAGTTCCCAGTACAGGGGAGCTCTGTGTTCTCTCCATTCTCCTCTATGGGAGTTCCCAGTACAGGGGAGCGCTGTGCTCTCCATTCTCCTCTATGGGAGTTCCCAGTACAGGGAAGCGCTGTGTTCAGCTGTACTCAAAACTCCCATAGAACAGAATCAAGAGTCATGTGACTGGGTAGAATTCTGAGCCAAGACTTTCGTTGGCCCGTTCCCAACATAGGTGTGAGTCCCAGAGGTTGAACCCGCACATATTAGACTTAGCCGGCATATGCCACCAAAGTGCATGGTGGGAGCACCCCTTTAATTATGCAGCAGTCACGTCTTTTTTTTTTTTATTTTTTTATTCACAGATAAACTTTATTTGTAGGATTATGCATAGGTACAAAAAGCAGTGTAATTCTTCACATTGACATGTACAGCAATTGTAGGAAATAAAAAGAACATTGCCGAGAGCAGTACAAATATCTTATCGCATATATAAGTATAGGCGTCTCTGAAAACATAGGATGACCCCTTTAAATGAAAACCATGGACATTTTTACTATGGATTTTACATGAAAGTCAAGGAGAGGTTTTCTGTTACAGGTTTTTGTAAAAATCCTATTTTATTTGATGTTATATATTCAGTAACATAGGTGCCGATCTCGGGAGGTGGGATTGCCCCAGAGCAGGGGTGTCAAACGTCGGCCCTCCAGCTGTTGGGAAACTACAACTCCCATGATGCCCACGGTTATAGATTATACAAATGCATGATGGGAGTTGTAGTTTCCCAACAGCTGGAGAGCCGCAGCTTGACACCTGTGCCCCTGAGACTGGAGAGCCGGGGCCGGTGGAGCGTCCACCTCTGTTCACACATGACTAGAATGAGAAGATGCAGCAACTTGCTACAAATAGAGAAGTGTCAGAATATATAATGACCCGGGAAAAGTGGGTGTGGCCCCGGCAGTCTCTGCGATCGCCCCCCGCTGAGCCGCTTCCTCCCATCTCTGCCCTCACGTCCTCCCCGGCTGCATTGATCAAGGTAAAGTTGTGAAACAGGCGATCCTGCTGCAGGACTGAACCAGGGAGGATTACCGGGCCCGGCCGCTCACATATGACGCGCGTTTTATATTATCTGTAAATTCCTCCTCATCATCCAGAGATGAACATTTATTAGTCACCAGGATCATGTGGATGTCACGAAGAGGAACAATGTCCAAACAGACAGCGAACTGATAGAACGGTAACACCAGCACCAGTCATATGGAGGCCCAGCCGAGGGCTCCCTGCAACTGTATCCAGAGCAATAGAATTTACCGCAATGATACATTGTAACTCTCAGGACAGGGGTTTGTGCTGCTGATGTGTTTACCTCATAGCTAATTGCCTAAAATGGATACATTGTAACAGACCCTTAAGGGGTCCAAAATGCCTTTAATAGCTGTTGGCTTGTTCCATAGGATCAATGAGGAGAGAAACCTGCCACCTCTCTCTCTTCCAGACTCCTCTGCCCCCCCCTTCAGACTCCCCTGTACCTCCCCCTGACTCCTCTGTCCTCCTTCCAGACTCCTTGTCCCTCCCTCTAGACTCTTCCTCCTTCCAGACTCCTTGTCCCTCCCTCTGACTCCTCCATCCTCCTCCAGACTCCTCTGTCCTCCTCCAGACTCCCTTGTCCCTCCCTCCAGACTCCCCTGTCCGTCCCTCCAGACTCCTCTGTCTCCCTCCAGACTCCCCTGTCCCTCCTCCTGTCTCCTCCAGACTCCTCTGTCCTCCTCCTCCAGACTCCCCTGTCTCCTTCTAGACTCCTCTGTCTTTCCTCAGACTCCTCTGTCCTCCTCCTCCAGACTCCCTGTCCCTCTCCTCCAGACTCTCTGTCCTCCCTCCAGACTCCTCTGTCTCCTCCAGACTCTCTGTCCCCTCCAGATCCCTTGTCCTCCTCCAGACTCCCTGTCCGTCCCTCCAGACTCCTCTGTCCCCTCCAGACTCCTCTGTCCTCCTCCAGTCTCCCTTGTCCCTCCCTCCAGTCTCCCCTGTCCCTCCCTCCAGACTCCCCTGTCCCTCCCTCCAGACTCCCCTGTCCCTCCCTCCTGTCTCCTCCAGACTCCTCTGTCCTCCTCCCTCCAGACTCCCCTGTCTCCTTCTAGACTCCTCTGTCTTTCCCTCCAGACTCCTCTGTCCTACTCACTCCAGACTCCCCTGTCCCTCTCCACCAGACTCCTCTGTCCCTCCAACCAGACTCATCTGTCTCCTCCAGACTCCTCTGTCCCCTCCAGACTAATCTGTCAAGACTCCTCTGTCTTTCTCCAGACTTCTATGTCTCCTCCAGACTCCCCTGTCTCCTCCAGACTCCTCTGTCCCCTACAGACTCCTCTGTCCTTCTCCAGACTTCTATGTCTGCTCCTGACTCCTCTGTCCCCTCCAGATCCCTCTGTCCCTCCCTCCTGACTCCTCTGTCCCCTACAGACTCCTCTGTCCTTCTCCAGACTTCTGTCTCCTCCAGACTCCTCTGTCCTCTCCAGACTCCTCTGTCCCTCCTCCTGACTTCTCTGTCCCCCTCCAGACTACCCTGTCCCTCCCTCCAGACTCCCCTGTCCCCTCTCCTCCAGACTCCTCTGTCCTCCTCCTCCAGACTCCTCTATCCTTCTCCAGACTCCTCTGTCCTCCTCCTCCAGACTCCTCTGTCCTCCTCCTCCAGACTCCTCTGTCCTCCTCCTCCAGACTCCTCTATCCTCCCTCTAGACTCCTCTGTCCTCCTCCAGACTCATCTGTCCCCTCCCTCCATACTCCTCTGTCCTCCTCCAGACTCCTCTATCCTTCCTCCAGACTCCTCTGTCCTCTTCCAGACTCCTCTGTCCTCCCTCCAGACTCCTCTGTCCTCCTCCAGACTCCTCTGTCCCTCCTCCAGACTCCTCTGTCCTTTCCAGGCCCCTATGTCTTTTCTAGACTCCTCTGTCCTCTCCACACCATTCTGAAAACTTCTCTGTATCCCCTCCAGATACCTCTATCCTTTCACTTGGACCCCATCTGTCCCTCCTTACCGCAACCACAAGTGACCAGAATGTCTTCACTAAAGAGCTCCCTTAATGTTTAGCCACATACATGAGCACACACCCCACCTCTACCTGACTGGACATCATCACGGAATACACATTGGGAAAAGTGGTGGAGAACCCTGCGGTCCCCAAGCTGGGGGACACCCCTGGGCGTGTGCCGGTTGTCGCCTCCCCATAGTCCCTCCTTTCCCAGTTGTGGGTAGGACGAGGTTGGCGCAGGTTCTCCTTCTCCACATGATGAGCGCTTCCATTTCCTGACAGCTCGCAGAGATCTTACAAAGGATGAGAAGTTGATGACCATGATAGACTTCAGAAACCTCTCTGATTCTCTTGGTCACGGACAGGGGCGTAGCTATAGAGGGTGCAGAGGTAACGGTCGCTACCGGGCCCTGGAGCCTAAGGGGGCCCAAAGGCTTCTGCTGCATGAGGAGATACCAGTATTATAAGTGGCACATGGTTGGCAGGGGCCCTTTTATGGATCTTGCTGGGGCCCTGGAGCTTTAGGTGACGCCTCTGGTCACAGATTTGCAGATTTGGGCAGTTGTCGCTCCCAGGTGCCGGAATTTGCGTGACCTCCTCCTGATTTGGGTTGTGCAGTTGGTTCTCCTCCCGTCATCTGGAAGGTGTTACCCTTGGCGGTGTAGGTTATTTCTTGCTCTGCCCTCGGTGTGGACGCTTTCCTGCGGCCGCTGTCTATTCTTGGCGGCCTCCATTCTTTTTTAGCTCTATTTTTACGTTACTCGAAAAGCCAAAAAAGCTGCGATTTCCTGAAGCATCGAAAATAAAAATAAACCCAGATTCCTGCGCTGACGTCGCCGGGTGAATTCTCCCATTGTCTCCCTGCGAGGAGCTCCTCTTATATAAACAGCGCTCCGGAGTAAAAATAATCCACCAGGCGGCGGCTGCTTCTATTTGGGGTCTGCTCCCTGCAGGGGGGGGGTGGGGCTCATATTACGGGTTGGGGTATCATGTCCTATGTGCACACCTGGCCCAGTGCAGGCACAATGCTCTGCAGCCACCTGTCAATCACCCGGGCTGCTGTCTGCAGACCCTCATTGTTGGGAGAAGGCTGCCGGCCGCGGACGACTTCCTGACTAATTCCACCATAAAAGGCTGTTCCTGCAAATCGCTCTTGCGGCAAAGTAAACACATAAGTTGTTATAAAGCGACGGTTCATGTGCACAATGGCCGGGAGGAGCATAAAAAGATATTGGAAGAGCGGACTACGGAACAGGGGTGACCCCTAGAAGAGCCTAAGTGCACAAAGAAGAGTTTCCAAAACTTCCAGGTCTAAAGGTAGCTATACACATTAGAGGAACACCAGCAACACCAGCCAACCTGTGTGTGGGAGGGACGTGTCAACTCTCACCTGGTGGCAGAGGACAGAAGGGTCAGGCAGGTTGGACTGTAGCATGCCCCAGGGTTGTGTTTGAAGGAGATAAGCGATCACTAAAAGGATGTAAAGGGAGAGATGGGTCTGAGAGAAGAGAGAGGTCTCCTGGGCACAGAAGGGTATGAAGGAGTCTGAAGGAGGGGAACAAGGAGGCGGAGGAGACAGAGGAGTCTGAAGAGGAATAGAAGAGTCTTGAGAGGACAGGGGAGTCTGGAGGAGACATAGGAGTCTGGAGGGGACAGAGGAGTCTGGAGGGGACAGAGGAGTCTGGAGGAGACAGAGGAGTCTGGAGGGGACAGAGGAGTCTGGAGGGGACAGAGGAGTCTGGAGGGGGACAGAGGAGTCTGGAGGAGGACAGAGGAGTCTGGAGGAGACAGAGGAGTCTGGAGGAGACAGAGGAGTCTGGAGGGGACAGAGGAGTCTGGAGGAGACAGAGGAGTCTGGAGGAGACAGAGGAGTCTGGAGGAGGACAGAGGAGTCTGGAGGGAGGACAGAGGAGTCTGGAGGAGACAGAGGGGTCTGGAGGAGACAGAGGAGTCTGGAGGAGGACAGAGGAGTCTGGAGGAGGACAGAGGAGTCTGGAGGAGGACAGAGGAGTCTGGAGGAGACAGAGGAGTCTGGAGGAGACAGAGGGGTCTGGAGGAGACAGAGGAGTCTGGAGGGGACAGAGGAGTCTGGAGGGGACAGAGGGGTCTGGAGGAGACAGAGGAGTCTGGAGGGGACAGAGGAGTCTGGAGGAGACAGAGGAGTCTGGAGGGGACAGAGGAGTCTGGAGGAGGACAGAGGAGTCTGGAGGAGACAGAGGAGTCTGGAGGAGACAGAGGAGTCTGGAGGGGACAGAGGAGTCTGGAGGGGACAGAGGAGTCTGGAGGGGACAGAGGAGTCTGGAGGGAAGAGAGGAGTCTGGAGGAGACAGGGGAGGCTGGAGGGAATGGAGGAGTCTGAAAGAGACCGAGGAGTCTGGATGGGACAGCGGGGTCTGGAGGGGAGGACAGAGGTGCCTGGAGGAGGAGAGAGGAGTCTGGAGGGAGGACAGAGGAGCCTGGAGGAGGAGAGAGGAGTCTGGAGGGGACAGAGGAGTCTGGAGGAGGACAGAGGGGCCTGGAGGGGACAGAGGAGTCTGGAGGAGGACAGAGGAGTCTGGAGGAGACAGAGGAGTCTGGAGGAGGAGGACAGAGGAGTCTGGACGGGACAGAGGAGTATGGAGCAGGCGACGGAGGAGTCTGGAGGAGGGGACAGAGGAGTATGGGGGGGGAGGACAGAGGGGTCTGGAGGGGACAGAGGAGTCTGGAGGGGACAGAGGAGTCTGGAGGGGACAGAGGGGTCTGGAGGGGACAGAGGAGTCTGGAGGGGACAGAGGGGTCTGGAGGAGGACAGAGGAGTCTGGAGGAGGACAGAGGAGTCTGGAGGAGGACAGAGGAGTCTGGAGGGGACAGAGGAGTCTGGAGGAGGACAGAGGAGTCTGGAGGAGGACAGAGGGGTCTGGAGGGAGGACAGAGGAGTCTGGAGGGGGACAGAGGAGTCTGGAGGGAGGACAGAGGAGTCTGGAGGAGGACAGAGGAGTCTGGAGGAGGACAGAGGAGTCTGGAGGTGACAGAGGAGACAGATGGGTTTTGAGAGGGACAGAGGTCACTGGCTGTAGTTTACTCCACTTGAGAACAGCCTTGCTCATCCAAGCACATATATGTATGGCAGGGGGGGGGGGATCAGAAGGAGGAGGTGTTGCCCATTCACTTGTGCTCTATCTAAGGTGGACGTCCACTAACCCTCAGACACTGAGCAGCTCCTGCTCCAGGTTACACATGATAAATGGATGATGCTGAGAGAGGAAGCAAAGTTTAGCCATAAATATTCACTCGGTGCATTCCGATGTCTGCAAGCATTCAGCGCAGATTGTGACCCTTGGCTGTGCGCAAATTGACAATGTCCTTCCCTCCGTTCTGCAAGTGTTTATGGTGTAAATTACAGAAAAATGTTACAATTACTCGCTCACCTTTGGGATCCTATATATATTTATGGAAATTAGTCTCATATCATTAAGCACGTGGAGGACTTAAAGGGTCGGTGTCCAGTCTTATGGTAATAAAGCTTCATCATCATAAACTGAAATGTTCCTCTGTTTTCTAATAGACTTTGTCTTCCTCTCCTCATCATTGCAAGGTTTGGGAAGCGGCCAGTGCTTTTAGTGAGAGGCGGCGTTTTCATGGGATATAGGGTCTATATTGACCACAGAGGTCCTAGAACAGGTATTGAGGGCTTTCCTGGGATGATGCAATGAAGCGAACCTTACAACATATAAGCAGGGAGAGCAGATGTTGGCACGAGGAGCTGGCCGTCTTCTGTAGCCATCAAAGACTGGTAATCTATGGGCGGGGGCAAAACTAGCATTCATAGGACCCCATAGCAAAAACAAACAGGGCCCCAACACCCACGGGAAACTCAAGCAGCAGAATAGGTAGCAATATAGTTAAAGCTATAATATAGGGCTATTAACCCCATTATCTACAACATGCAGGCATAGACTGGCCCACAGGGGAGTAGGCGAAACCCCCAAGAGCACCTGGGCACAGCAGGCTCCTTTTTTAGGGAGAAAAAAACTGTCAGAAAACAGGAGGCAAAGTGAAAGAGTTATGTACTACAGCTGTAGAATGGGTCCTGAAAATCAACTCCACTGTTGGGCCCCAAGAACCAACTACACTAGTGGGGCCTAATAATCACCTCCACTGGTGGCCCCAAGAATCATCTCCACTGGTGGCCCCAATAATCAACTCTGCTGGTGGCCCCCAAGAATCATCTCCACTGTGGACCCCAAGAATCAACTTCACTGGTGGGCCCCAAGAATCATCTCCACTGTGGGCCCCAAGAATCAACTTCACTGGTGGGCCCAAGAATCCTCTCCACGGGTGGCCCCAAGAATCATCTCCACTGGTGGGCCCCAAGAATCATCTCCACTGTGGGCCACAAGAATCAACTCAACTGGTGGGCCCCAAGAATCAACTTCACTGGTGGGCCCCAAGAATCATCTCCACTGTGGGCCCCAAGAATCAACTTCACTGGTGGGCCAAAGAAAAATCTCCACTGTGGGCCCCAACAATCAACATCACTGGGTGGGCTCCATTGTTGGATCCCAAGAATCAGCTCCACTGGTGGCCCCAAGAATCAACTTCACTCATGGGCCCAAAGAATCATCTCTACTGTGGGCCCCAAGAATCAACTTCACTGGGTGGGCTCCATTGGTGGATACCAAGAACCAGCTCCACTGGTGGCCCCAAGAACCAACTTCACTAGTGGGGCCCAATAATAAAGTCTACTGGTGGGGCCCAAGAATCATCTCCACTGGTGGGCCCCAAGAATCATCTCCACTGGTGGCCCCAAGAATCATCTCCACTGGTGGCCCCAAGAATTGTCTCCACAGGTGGGCCCCAAGAATCAACTCCACTGGTGGGACTCAAGACCCATCTCCACTTGTGGGCCATAAGCATAAACGTCACTGGTGGGCCCCAAGAATCAACTTTGCTGGTTGTCCCCAAGCCTCAGCTTCAATTGTGGACCCCAAGAACCATCTCCACTGGTGGGCCCTAAGCTTAAACTTCAATGGTGGACCCCAAGAATCACCTCCACTGGTGGCCCCAAAATTCCTTCACTTGTGGATGCCTGACACGACTGTCCAACACTGATAAAATAGTAGAATGTTCTTACACCTGAGTTGGGCCCTTTAAGCTCTGGGCCCCTTCGCAGCTGCTGTGTCCGCTCCTGCTATAGTTACAATCATGATCTATGGAGTTGTCGGCTGAATGAGCAGTCACCCATATACCTCCAGCTTTACCTTTGGTCTAGAGGCAGCTTTCGTCAGGAGCCTTCACCCGTCATTGGGGCTCATGTCTACAATTGCCCGTATCGTGTCTTTGTCGAGTTCATTGTGTTCACAAGAAGTTACAGATGTTGTCAACATGTTGTCTTCTGAAGACTGACCCATTGCCACCAGCACTTTACCCCCGATAATCACCTTCACGTGAATTTGATTTGTGCTCTAAGAGCAATTTTAATGAGGTGCACATGACGAGGCCTCCAGCGAAGGAGGACAAATGGACAAGGAGTCAGATGTGCGGGAAGACACTGTCCAGACCAAGCTTCATCTTCTGGTGACCTTCACCAGGACGTCTACAGAACCTCAACTACAGTAGAACCTGGTGGATGGGCCAGTCCCAACTGAAGACTATACCAGGAACCCTTCAGGGTTGTGTGGAGCGTAGATCCCAGTCTGTGCTTTGGGTGGAGAAGGCTCCCAGGAACCTTCATCTTTTTGGCACCTATCACATGAGTAGTGATTGCCAGCTCCTGAGATAAAGCCCCGGACTAGGAGCTTATAATAGATGCCAGATGTTCCGCTCTGGATCACATTTCAGGTTATGATTTGCTCTGATCTCACATGAAGCCTTTGCAGAATTAATCCCCTCTCTTAATATTTGCATCTTTTATTCCAGCGCATTGTACAGGGCGGCACATTCTGCGCGTTGGCACCAAACTCGCCCCCTTCCACTTGTTGCCAAATTAGAAAGATAACAAAGTTTCTTTCCCTTGTTCCTCATTTCCTGTAGGAAAGCGAGAAAGTTTCTTTGTGCAAAGATTCTGCAACAAAAAGATACAAGTCAGGACCTGAAATCCGAAGGGCTTTATCCCCTTCCCCGCCAGAGCCCAGGCGGCCACATTCCTCAGCTGTCATTTTAGATGCAACCTCGGCAGACTCTCCTGGATTATATCCTGACAGCAATTATTATATGCAAATGATCTGGCGTCCAAATGGAGGAAAGTGTCTTATAGGAGTCAAAGAAGGGTCTCTTCTAAAGTGATGGGTTCCTCATCTGGAAAGGGCTTCTCCATTGCACTTACCAAAAAGTTCTCTCCTGATTCTGGGAGATGTAGTTCCTGTCACCAGAACAACCCTGATCTAATGGGAAATGCCTCCAATTTCTCCAAGGACCCCCACTTGGGGGTGAGTCCTTTGTATAAGCTATGCCCCTTTTGTGTCCAATTTTGGGGGAGTTTCCTGAAAGAAACAAGAGGGTTGGCAAGTATGTGATTCAGAGGTTCTTATCTATTATCAGTACTACTTGGCTGGAGAGATGCCTCTGAGGTGGGGGGTACTGGTTCTCATTGGGATGCACTTATCATAAGGCAATGCTTCTTGGGGAAAAATATAGGTTTCCCCTATTCCCCTAAGGGCCAGTCCAAGCCATGGGCCCTCATCTGGAGATGGCTGCTCCATTGCACTTGCCAACCATTTCTCTCCTGATTCTGGGAGATGTAGGTCCTGTCACCAGAACAACCCTGATCTACTGCGTAAGGCCCCCAAATCATCCAAGGACCCCCAGTTGGGGTCAGTGCTTTGTATAAGCCATGCCCCATTTGTGTCCAATTTTGTGGAAGTCTCCTAAAAGAAACGAGAGGGTTGGCAAGTATGTGCTTCGGGGGTTCTTGTCCATTATCAGTACTAGTTGGCTGGAGAGATGCCTCTGTGCTGGGGGGGTACTAGTTCTCATTTGTCGTTTTTTGGCATGTAGGGTAACGCCCTTTGTCCGCGGTTTTCGGATTCCCCCGTCCCCCTTCATATCCACATGTTCATGTTCTGCCTGAAAACTGAGAGGAAGAATCAACATGTTCTAGGTTTTTCGGAACGCCAGCAGTGTCAAATGCCGCCCGGCGGAAAATCCGTGCAGTGGGGACTGCTACACAGATCTTCTATTGAATAGGTCTGTAGCAATAGCGACCAGTGTGGCAGCCTATCATGAGAGATTGAACAGGTCTGTAGCTATAGCAAACAGTGCTGGCAGCCTATCAGGAGAGAGTAAATGGGTCTGTAGCTATAGCAACCAGTGCTGGCAGCCTATCAGGAGAGATTGAACGGGTCTGTAGCTATAGCAACCAATGCTGGCAGCCTATCAGGAGAGATGACACAGGTCTTTAGCTATAGCGACCAGTACTGGCAGCCTATCATGAGAGAATGAACAGGTCTGTAGCTATAGAAACCAGCACTGGCAGCCTATCAGGAGAGATCAAACAGGTCTGTAGCTATAGCAACCAGTGCTGGCAGCCTGTAAGGAGAGATCGAACAGGTCTGTAGCTATAGCAACCAGTGCTGGCTGCCTATCAGGCGAGAGAGAACAGGACTGGAGCTATAGCAACCCAGGTTGGCAGCCTATCAGGAGAGATCGAACAGGGTTTTTAGCTATAGCAACCAGGCTGGCGCCATCAGGGGAAGAGAAAAGGTCTGTAGTTTTTAAACAAACCAAAGCGGCGCCTATCAGGGGAGATGCACAGGTCTTTAGCTATAGCGACCCCATATGGAGCCTATCATAGAGAATGAAAAGGTCTGTAGTATAGAAACCAGCTGGCAGCCATGGAGAGATCAAACAGGTCTGTAGCTATAGCAACCGTGCTGGCAGCCTTTTAAGGAGAGATCGGAAAGGTCTGTAGCTAAAGCAACCGGGGTGGCAGCTACGGGAGAGAGAACAGGTCTGTAGCTATAGCAAACCCATGTTGGCGCCTATAGGAAGAGATCGAACAGGTCTGTTAAGCTATAGCAAACAGTGTGGCAGCCTTCGGGAGAGAGAACAGGTCTGTAGATTTTGAAAAACAGCGCTGGCAGCCCATCAGGAGGATCGAAAGGTCTATCGCAAGTGCTGGGGGTCTATCAAAAAGATTGAAAAAGGGCTGTAGTATAGCAACCGTGCTGGGGGCGTTTGGGAGATTGAATAGGTCTGTGCTATAGCAACCGTGCTGGCAGTAACGGAGAAAATCGAAAAAGGTTGTAGCTATGCAACCAGGTGGCAGCGTTTATAGGAAGAATCGAATAGGTCTGTAGCCCATAGCAACCAGTGTGGAGCTATCATGAGAGATTGAACAGGTTTTTTATCTATGCAACCCCGGTGGCCCGCCCCATCAGGAGAGATTTTAACAGGTCTGTAGATTTTCAAACCGGGGCGGGGGGACCTATAGGGGAGAATCGAACAGGTTGTAGTACAGCAACATGTGGGGCCTATCGGAGAGAGAAAAGGCTGTGGTTTAGCGACCAGCGCTGGAGCCCCATCAGGAGAGTCAAAAACAGGTCTTTGCGACAGGCTATGCTGGGAGCCCTTTTAGAGAGATTGAAGGGTTTTTCTATAGCAACCAGTGCTGGCGCCATCAGGAGAGATTGAACAGGTCTGTAGCTATAGCAAAAGGTGTGGCAGCCTTAGGAGAGTTGAAAGGTCGGTAGCTATAGCAACCCTGCTGGAGCCCATCAGGGGAGATTTAAAAAGGTTGTAGCTAAGCAACCGTGCTGGCAGGGTATCTGAGAGATCGAATGGTCGTAGCTATGCGACAGTGTGGGAGCCTAATGAGAGAGGAAAGGTTGTGCTATATCGACCAGTGTGGCGCCTATAAAGAGAGAGCGAACGGTCGTAGGGGTACAGCAACCGGCGCTGGGAGCCTATCAGGGAGATTTGGGAAGGGCTGTAGTATAGCAACCGTTGGCAGCCCATAGGAGAGATCCAACGGGCTGTGCTATAGGACCTAGGAGTGATACGCCCCCTAAAGAAGTTTTCTAGGAATAGGTAGGACATGTTTTAAAGGACACTATTGCAAAGTACTTCTTTCGCAAAAATTTTTAAATAAAAAAAGAGCAACCCTGTAGGGAAAGACCCCTTTAAGTGGAAAAGCTAAGTCATGTTATTCATTCAGTGACATAGGCGGGCGGGAGCTCTGCACCTGATCCTCATGAACTGAAGAGTGGTTGTCATAATCCAGCCACTGAAGTGTTAAAACGTGTTGAGCAAATCCTTTTGGCTCAGTGTTCCTATAACCAATGGTGCCAGGAAGAGCAGCCATAGGGAATTTGCTTTCCCCGCCCCTGCTCTTTCTGATTAGCTGCATTGCTCCTTCTTGCTGTAATGCAATTCCCCAATATATAGAGGTGAATCTTTGCTTTACTAATAGCTGGCAGCTCCCTCATTTACATACAAGAATAATGAATCCCCATTAAGAATTCCCTTTACATTATTTTGCATACATTTGCATAAGTGCGAGCAGCGGCATTCGGAGACCAGTGGCGCAAGCGATTGTAGCAATTTTCTATCGAGCCAGGGCTGCCATTTGTCTATCTGCTAATGTATGGTTGGAGCTGGCATCTGGTCTCTTGCCCAGGGTAACTCCACACGGCGCCCTCGCTCTTCGCGGTGACCCCACTGATTTCACTTTCATGGAGACAGAAGAAGAAAAAAATCCGAATCTTCCAAGTGGCAGCAACATGAGCGAGAGCAGAGGGGGGACGAGGTTTGCAAAAATGCATTGAAATCACACAATCTGTCATGCAGGAATGTAAACAGATAAGAGAGCGTCGTCTCCGGAGCTGACAACCCAGCGCAACGCAACGTCTGAGTCCTGACTGACAGCCGAGGAGTCGGGGAGGCAAAAAAAAAAGGAAAGCGATGCAAAAAAAAAAACCGGCAGCAATTGGTGTTTACTGCAAATATGACTTTAAGGCGAACTCCACCTGAAACGAAAATATAAAATAATTTTAAAAAATTCTCAAGTGACTCTGAAAGGAACCACTCCATGGAAGATTTGCAGGTTACAGTCTTAATGGGACATTTTAAGACTCAGAGGGAGAGGAAGGAATGGGAATATAAATTAATGCAAAAATTTAAAACTCTGCAAAATGGACTGAATATTCATAGCAGCTTCATGTTAAACTATGTGTGAACTGTGAGAGCAACAAATCACCCCTGATATCAAATAGATAAGAAAAATAATTACTGATCCCTCTGTCACGACTCACAAGTTTCCAGACTGTTTATCTCTTGACCTGTTGTAAATAACTGCTCTACTTATAATGCATTTTGTTATTTTTAAGGATTCTAAGATCCTTTGAAGGTCCAGGTCTTTTGTGTATAAAAATTCTGTGTATTTTCAGATCTTGTATAACACCATGTCTGAAGAAGAGATCTAGTACTCTCGAAAGCTCACTATCAAATATACTCAGTTAGCCTCTAAAAGGTATCGCCTGACTTCTTCACTCTTCTACTACTTTCTATGGCTAACACGGTACAACATTATACTACTATGAAGCACGTTTGACATGAACAGCAAGGACACAAGGCTGTAAGATCATATTATATTGAGTGATGTCAGTCACAGGGGGCGGGGCTGTGACAACCCCTCAAGCAGTAACACCCTTGAATCTTCACAAGAGCACAATGATAGCCAGCAAGTGATGTATAACATGCAATGCTGGTTGTGCACCCTCTTTGCCTTTTGGAGTCCAGGCCCGAGGAGCCGCTGTGAGCGGGGGTCCTGCCTAAACTATCATAGTCTCTGAGCACCAGGACGTTGGGTTTCCTGGCTGCTTGCTTGCAGAAGGAGATGCCATCAATACAGCCCTATGTGGAGTCCACACTGATGTATTTGTGTGGTGCATGATAGTGCGGTGTAACCACAGGAGGTGGCAAAGGAGCCTGCCCTATGTCTGTGAAAAGAACAGGCTTGGATCCAACTGCTCAGTAACTAGGGGCCACATGTATGAGAAGTGTCTAGCTCTAAAATTCACTTTGTTGCCCATAGCAACAATCAGAGCCCACAGTTACCAATCAGAGCTCATAGCAACCAGTCAGAGCGCCCCTCTCATTTCATATAGTGGTCTGGAAAAATGAGAGGGGCGCTCTGACTGGTTGCTATGGGCAACAAAGTGAGTTTTCATACATGTGGCCCTAATTGTAGCGTACAACCAAGTATGTAGTGCTGCCTAGTATGTTCTGCAACCATCGAGGATGTAGTGCTACTCAGTATGTTCTGCAACCATCGAGGAAGCAGTGCTGCCTAATTAGGTTCTGCAACCTTCAAGCTTATTGTTCTGCATAGTTTGTTCTGCAACCATCAAGCTTATAGTGTTACCTGGTATGTTATACAACCATCAAGCATATAGTGCTACCTGGTATGTTATATAACTATCAAGCGTATAGTGCTACCTAATATGTTATACAGCCATCAAGCATATAGTGCTACCTAATATGTTATACAACCATCACGCATATAGTGCTACCTAATATGTTATAAAAGCATCAAGCATATAGTGCTACCTGGTATATTATACAACCATCAAGCATATAGTGCTACCTATTATGTTATACAACCATCAAGCATATAGTGCTACCTGGTATGTTATACAACCATCAAGCATATAGTGCTTCCTAATATGTTATACAACCATCAAGCGTATAGTGCTACCTAATATGTTATACAATCATCAAGCATATAGTGCTACCTGGTATATTATACAACCATCAAGCATATAGTGATACCTAATATGTTATACAACCATCAAGCATATAGTGCTACCTGGTATGTTATACAACCATCAAGCATATAGTGCTACCTAATATGTTATACAACCATCAAGCATATAGTGCTACCTAATATGTTATACAACTTTCAAGCATATAGTGCTACCTAATTTGTTATACAACCATCAAGCATATAGTGCTACCTAATATGTTATACAACTATCAAGCATATAGTGCTACCTAATATGTTATACAACTATCAAGCATATAGTGCTACCTAATATGTTATATAACCATCAAGCATATAGTGCTACCTGGTATGTTATACAAACATCAAGCATATAGTGCTACCTAATATGTTATACAACCATCAAGCATGTAGTGCTACCTAATATGTTATACAACCATCAAGCATATAGTGCTACCTGGTATATTATACAACCATCAAGCAATAGTGCTACCTAATATGTATACAACTATCAAGCATATAGTGCTACCTAATATGTTATACAACCATCAAGCATATAGTGCTACCTAATATGTTATACAACATCAAGCATTATAGTGCTACCTGATATTATACAACATCAAGCATATAGTGCTACCTAATATGTTATACAACCATCAGCATATAGTCTACCTGGTATGTTATACAACCATCAAGCATATAGTGCTACCTAATATGTTATACAACCATCAAGCATATAGTGCTACCTAATATGTTATACAACCATCAAGCATATAGTGCTACCTGGTATATTATACAACCATCAAGCATATAGTGCTACCTAATATGTTATACAACCATCAAGCATATAGTGCTACCTAATATGTTATACAACCATCACGCATATAGTGCTACCTAATATGTTATACAACCATCAAGCATATAGTGCTACCTAATATGTTATACAACCTTCAAGCATATAGAGCTACCTAATTTGTTATACAACCATCAAGCATATAGTGCTACCTAATATGTTATACAACTATCAAGCATATAGTGCTACCTAATATATTATACAACCATCAAGCATATAGTGCTACCTGGTATGTTATACAAACATCAAGCGTATAGTGCTACCTAATATGTTATACAACCATCAAGCATATAGTGCTACCTAATATGTTATACAACCATCAAGCATATAGTGCTACCTGGTATGTTATATAACTATCAAGCGTATAGTGCTACCTAATATGTTATACAACCATCAAGCATATAGTGCTACCTAATATGTTATACAACCATCAAGCATATAGTGCTACCTAATATGTTATACAACCATCAAGCATATAGTGCTACCTAATATGTTATACAACCATCAAGCATATAGTGCTACCTGGTATATTATACAACCATCAAGCATATAGTGCTACCTAAAATGTTATACAACCATCACGCTATAGTGCTACTTTATAGTTATACAACCATCAAGCATATAGTGCTACCTGTATATTATACAACCATCAAAGCATATAGTGCTAACCTAATATGTTATACAACCATCAAGCATATAGTGCTACCTAATTTGTTATACAACCATCAAGCATATAGTGCTACCTAATATGTTATACAACTATCAAGCATATAGTGCTACCTAATATATTATACAACCATCAAGCATATAGTGCTACCTGGTATATTATACAACCATCAAGCATATAGTGCTACCTAATATTTTATACAACCATCACGCATATAGTGCTACCTAATATGTTATACAACCATCAAGCATATAGTGCTACCTGGTATGTTATACAACCATCAAGCATATAGTGCTACCTAATATGTTATACAACCATCAAGCGTATAGTGCTACCTAATATGTTATACAACCATCAAGCATATAGTGCTACCTAATATGTTATACAACCATCAAGCATATAGTGCTACCTAATTTGTTATACAACCATCAAGCATATAGTGCTACCTAATATGTTATACAACATAATCAGTTATGTGCTAGCTAATATATTATACAACCATCAAGCATATAGTGCTACCTAATATGTTATACAACCATCAAGCATATAGTGCTACCTGGTATGTTATACAACCATCAAGCATGTAGTGCTACCTAATATGTTATGCAACCGTCAAGCATATAGTGCTACCTAATATGTTACACAGCCATCAAGCATATAGTGCTACCTGGTATATTATACAACTATAAAGCATATAGTGCTACCTAATATGTTATACAACCATCAAGCATATAGTGCTACGTAATATGTTATACAACTATCAAGCATATAGTGCTACCTAATATGTTATACAACCATCAAGCATATACTGATACCTAATATGTTATACAACCATCAAGCATATAGTGCTACCTAATAAGTTATACAACTATCAAGCATATAGTGCTACCTAATATGTTATACAACCATCAAGCATATAGTGCTACCTGGTATGTTATACAACCATCAAGCATATAGTGCTACCTAATATGTTATACAACCTACAAGCATATAGTGCTGCCTAATAGTTATACAACCTCAAGCATATAGTGCTACCTATTATGTTATACAACCATCAACATATAGTGCTACCTAATTTGTTATACAACCATCAAGCATAATAGTGCTACCTAATATGTTATACAACCATCAAGCATATAGTGCTACCTAATATGTTATACAACCATCAAGCATATAGTGCTACCTAATATGTTATGCAACCATCAAGCATATAGTGCTACCTGGTATGTTATACAACCGTCAAGCATGTAGTGCTACCTAATATGTTTAGCAGCCATCAAGCATATAGTGCTACCTGGTTTAATATTAACAACTATCAAGCATATAGTGCTACTAATAGTTATAACAACCATCAAGCATATAGTGCTACCTAATATGTTATACAACTATCAAGTATATAGTGCTACCTAATATGTTATACAACCATTAAGCATATAGTGCTACCTAATATGTTATACAACCATCAAGCATATAGTGCTACCTAATATGTTATACAACCATCAAGCATATAGTGCTACCTGGTATGTTATACAACCATCAAGCATATAGTGCTACCTAATATGTTATGCAACCATCAAGCATATAGTGCTACCTAATATGTTATACAACCATCAAGCATATAGTGCTACCTAATATGTTATACAACCATCAAGCATATAGTGCTACCTTTATGTTTATACAACCTTCAAGCATATAGTGCTACCTTATGTTTATACAACCATCAAGCATATAGTGCTACCTGTTATATTATCAACCTCAAGCATATAGTGCTACCTAATATGTTATATACAACTCAAGCATATAGTGCTACCTTGTATATTTATACACCATCAAGCATATAGTGCTTCCTAATATGTTATACAACCATCAGCATATAGTGCTACCTAATATGTTATACAACCATCAAGCATATAGTGCTACCTAATATGTTATGCAACCATCAAGCATATAGTGCTACCTGGTATATTATACAACCATCAATCATATAGTGCTACCTAATATGTTATACAACCATCAAGCATATAGTGCTACCTAATATGTTATGCAACCGTCAAGCATGTCATGCCAATGTTGTAAAGGAAGATAAAGCTTGTGTATCTGCAGTAAAGCTCTGTATCATCCTATCTATACAAAATATACAAAATTTGTAACTTTGTTGCAATAAACTTACATAGTTTCATTACGTCACCAAAATATTGTAATACCTTCCTTTAAATTATTGTAATGGGTGCTAAGGGTTCGGGTGTAATTGGGGGTGGGTGGGGGGGTTTTATCTGCTGTGACCTGCACACACATCCTGGCGCCTGCTCGTACACACAGGGGGCTCCGATGACTCGCTGGACTGGTTGCTACTTGCCCGCACCAGAAAGCTTGTTCTACAAATTAATTCATACGTTCACATTCCGCCCGAGGCTTTTAACCCTGGAAAGCGTGAATTACAGATAGGATTACAGAGAGAAGGGCGGAGCCGGCGGCCGCTGCAAGGAGGCGGCGCGGCAGATTGCTTCAGCCAAGTGCAAAAGTGGGAAACGAAGCTTTAGGAACACAAGATGCTTGTCAGATAGGAAAGCTGCGTCACTGATAGGGCTGCGTAATAAATTGCTCAATACACCCAGTTATGGTCTATGAAGATGTGTCTAGAGCAGGGGCGTAACTGTAGCTATAGCAGCCAGAGCGACAGCTGTGGGGCCCAAAGGCTGCAGCATAGGACACAGTAGGTTCAGGGGCGTAGCTATAGAGGGTGCAGAGGTAGCAGTCGCTACGGAGCCCTGCAGCCTGAGGGGGCCCAAAAGCCCTCCTGCCACATAAGTAGATACCAGCATTGTAAGTGACACATGGCAGCTGGGGGGGCCCAATACACTTTTTGCACCAGGGCCCCCGAAGCTTCAAGTTACGCCTCTGAGTAGGTTGGAGCCTCTTGTTCTATGCAGGAGCTGATCTGCGCAAACACTGCGGTCGGTTTTATTTTTTGCTGTCAGTCCGTACAATTGAATGAACTAAAATCCGACGGCAAAACCGCGGGACTCCGGCAGAATAGGCAACACGTTGCATAGTCCACCAGATTTTTAACGCATCGCTTATAGTATAGACTACAGCACGGATTTTTCAGTGTTGTCTATGCCGCACAGTATACCGCCGGATTCTGCAACGGTTCCTGTGCCGTGTAGATATAGTGTAAGGGGATCCTGTTTCTTTTTGTAGGGAACAAGTAGTTGGTGACTTTCTGCTCTACAGTGCTGCTATGTGGGTTCCCTGATATATGGCACCATTATTTATACATCTCTGATATATAGCGGTATTTTTTATACATCTCTGATATATGGCGGTATTATTTATACATCTCTGATATAAGGCGGTGTTATTTATATCTCTGATATATGGCGGTATTATTAACAACTCTCTCATGTATGGCGGCATTATTTATGCCTCTGATATATGGCGGTATTATTTATACCTCTCTGATATATGGCGGTATTATTTATATCTCTGGCGGTATTATTTATACCTCCCTGATATATGACAAAATTATTTATACCTCTCTGATATATGGCGGTATTATTTATACCTCTCTGATATATGGCGGTATTATTTATACCTCTCTGATATATGGTGGTATTATTTATACCTCCCTGATATATGGCGGTATTATTTATACCTCTCTGATATATGGCTGTATTATTTATACCTCTCTGATATATGGCGGTATTATTTATACCTCTCTGATATATGGCTGTATTATTTATACCTCTCTGATATATGGCGGTATTACTTATACCTCTCTGATATATGGCGTTTTTATTTATACCTGTCTGATATATGGCGGCATATTATTCATACCTTTCTGATATATGGCGGTATTATTTATACCTGTCTGATATATGGCGGTGGTATTTATATCTCTGCTATATGGCGGTATTATTTATACCTGTCTGATATATGGCGGTATTATTTATATCTCTGAAAAATGGCAGTATTATTTATACCTCTCTGATATACAGCGGTATTATTTATACCTCTCTGATATATGGCCGTGTTATTTATACCTTTAATTCTTGCTATTTATGCTGCTGTTTTAGCTTATTGTCATTAGGTGTTGGGGCCTTGTCTCATTTTACTATGGGGCACTATGAATTCTAGTTACACCCCTGATCTAGCGATTCGCCCATGTAGATCTGTATGATGGAGATGAGCTGATCAGCAACCAGTATGGAAGCCAAGTCACTCAGCTGTTCCAGACTCCTGAATAACACCCCCTCCCTCTCTCCCCTCGCCATCTCCCCTCTCTCTCCCCTCGCCATCTCCCCTCTCCATGCTCACACACTTATCTGTTCATGGCTCTGGAGGCCTTTTCTGTGGATGTTTTGTTTCTGGATAGTTGGGTGAGCACCATCATTTAGCTTTGATTCGGTGCAGTGTAATGTATATATGATATGTAGCATCCTCAGTGACCCTCACCCTTCGCAGTCCCCCTCCCCCCATACAGCTTTTGGGAGGGGGGGAGACTATTTCATGTTCTTCTGTTTTATCAGATCGTCCTACACCTTCTGGAGATGTTTTGGGACCTCAGTATTTTGGGTCTTGTTGCCAAACACTTATTTATAGCAAAGTTTTCCCATCAGTTCTGCGTAAATCACCCGACTTCAAAGCCTCGAGTGATGGGATCAGGGGTCAAAGTTACAAAGAAATAAATGATTTCTCTTTGGATCTTCAGGAAGTTTCTTGTTGACTCATAAACTTCCAGGAGGTTAGGGGGGGCACTTACTTAACTAAAGATTTACAGAGACTAATTTATGGTTGGACTATGGATCCCCTTTACACTCCAGCAAGCCCACCCTGAGCGCCGGAGGGTGGAGAGGATGAAGAGCAGATCAATGTAACATCTAGAAGATACAATGTGTGGATATTGAACATGATGGATACCTGAGGAGATGGACCAGGGGCTGAGATTTGCAGAGTGCCCCCTCACTGCACAATTATGTTCTTACACCTGGGAAAGCTGGATGACAAGACTACCAGTGTGATTGTATTCCATCGGGGTCAGGCTCCGGCTGGCCCACAGAGAAGCAGGAGAAACTCCTTATAGGCCCCTGGGCATAGAAGGGCCATGGGAATGGCAGGACTGGGGCTGCATTTTAGGGAGAAAATCAGAGACTTGCAGATGAAAGTGGACTCTTGGAATCAATTCCACTGGTGGACCCTAAGAATTAACTTCATTGGTGGGCCCTAAGAATCAACTCCACTGGTGGGCTCCAAGAATTACCTCCACTGGTGGGCTCCAAGAATTACCTCCACTGGTGAGTCCCAAGAATCATCTCCACTGGTGGGCTCCAATATTACTCTCCACTGTTGGCCCCAATAATTCTCTCCACTGGTGGGCTCCAAGAATCATCTCCACTGGTGGGCTCCAAGAATCATCTCCACTGGTGGCCCCAAGAATCAACTCCACTGGTGGGCCCCAAGAATCAACTCCACTGGTGGCCCCAAGAATCAGCTCCACTGGTGGCCCCAAGAATCAACAGCACTGGTGGCCCCAAGAATCAACTCCACTGGTGGCCCCATGAATCAACTCCACTGGTGGCCCCAAGAATCAACTCCACTGGTGGCCCAAAGAATCAACTCCACGGGTGGGCCCCAAGAATCAACTTCACGGGTGGGCCCCAAGAATCATCTCCACTGGTGACCCCAAGAATCATCTCCACTGGTGACCCCAAGAATCAGCTCCACTGGTTGACCCCAAGAATCAGCTGCACTGGTGGCCCCAAGAATCATCTCCACTGGTGGGCCCCAAGAATCAGCTCCACTGGTGGGCCCCAAGAATCATCTCCACTGGTGTCCCCAAGAATCATCTCTACTGGTGAGTCCCAAGAATCATCACCACTGGTGGCCCCAAGAATCATCTCCACTGGTGACCCCAAGAATCATCTCTACTGGTGGGATTCAAGAATCATCTCCACTGGTGGCCCCCAAGAATCATCTCCACTGGTGGCCCCAGGAATCATCTCCACTGGTGGTCCCAAAAATCATCTTCATTGATTGGCCCCAAGATTCAGCTCCACTGATGGCCCCAAGAATCAACTCTACTGGTGGCCCCAAGAATCAACTCCACTGGGGGGCCACAAGTACCATATCCAATGTTGGACGCAAGAATCAGCTTCACTGGTGGTCCCAAAAATCATCTCCACTGGTGGTCCCAAAAATCATCTCCATTGATTGGCCCCAAGATTCAGCTCCACTGATGGCCCCAAGAATCAACTCTACTGGTGGCCCCAAGAATCATCTCAACTGGTGGCCCCCAAGGACCATCTCCACTGTTGGCCCCAAGAATCAGCTTCACTGGTGGCCCCCAAGAATCATCTCCACTGGGGGACCCCAAGAAGAAACGCCAGTGGTGGCCCCAATAATCACCTCCACTGGTGGCCCCAAGAATCATCTCCACTGGTGGCCCCAAGAATCCTCTCCACTGGTGGGTCCCAAGAACCAACTCCACTGGTGGCCGCAAGAATCAGCTCCACTGGTGGCCCCAAGAATCAACTCCACTGATGGCCGCAAGAATCATCTCCACTGGTGGCCCCAAGAACCAAATCTACTGTGAGGGCCCAAGGATCAGCTCCACTGGTGGCCCCAAGAATCAACTCCACTGGTGGCCCCAAGAATCAACTCCACTGGTGGCCCCAAGAATCAAATACATTGGTGGGCCCCAGGCACCCCAGTCTGACACTGCTTGGGGTTGACATTCAGCTTTCCCAGGCACCTAGTGACACGTCCTTGCCTCCATCATTGTCATATACCTTGCAATCTAAGACCCAGGGAAACCTAAATGATGATTTATGGCGGCCTCCCAGCGTTCACCAATCATCGCCTTCACAAAAAGTTTGACAACTTGAAGGAAGAGGCGACTGGAGGATTTACATTTACAGAGATGGATGAAGATGGAGAGGGGATAATATTGGCAACTTAGAGCAGCCCTATTACTTAAGGAAGAGGGGAGACAACAGACCCCCTGCTGCCCACCCTCCAGGCTGATTCGAAGGCTCCCTATACAATCAGTCAACCAATCCATCAATCAATCAGCCAACCAATCAATCAGGCCATGCTCCAGCCCTTCCACTCTGAAGAGCAGGGGGGCACATACTTTAGGCATTCATTCAGTTAAGGACTCCCTAATGAATAATTACAAAGGGGAACAATGAGGGTCCTCAGGGGGCAGTGAGGGTCTTACAGGGAATACTGTCTGTGATCTGTACAATATCTGGAAGTCATCTCTGCACTGGATCCTCTCAGCCACTCAGTGCAGAAGAGATTCTTGATGAAGGATCTCCTCGTATATATTTGGGGGTGTATAGCCCAATCCCCCACTTACCTCCTTCGAGCTTCATAGGCTCATCTATGGGTAGAGGATGGGCAGTGACCGCTGATACCTGGAACACCATCCAGCTGGATGTAACATCACTCATGCAGTCAGGGCAATGTCTATGGGCATTTCTAAACCTCTGTAATAAGCCCAATCAGTTGGGTCCAGTGAAGGGGCACATGCTTCAAGGGGTTTCCATTTTTAGGTCAATAGTTCTTAAAGGGCTATTCTGCCATTTCTGACAGTCATGCCATGCTCAGATCCCCCCAAGTGACTGGAGAGAAGCACAAGCTGGGCCACCTCTATAGTCACAGCCACCCTGGCACCAGGCAGGACAGTGGCCGGGACCCCCCAGTGCTCTAGAGATCTGTGCCGGGCAGTGGGACCCGAATCTACAGAGCATCACTATGATCACCACCGTCACCGCCATCACCGTCATCACCACCATCACTATCATCACCACCGTCACTGCCATCACTGTCATAACCACCATCACTGTCATCACCACCATCACTATCATCACCACCGTCACCGTCATCACCACCATCACTATCATCACCACCGTCACCGTCATCACCACCATCACTATCATCACCACCATCACTATCATCACCACCGTCACCGTCATCACTATCATCACTATCATCACCACCGTCACCGCCATCACCGTCATCACCACCATCACTATCATCACCACCATCACTATCATCACCACCGTCACCGCCATCACTGTCATCACCACCATCACTATCATCACCACCGTCACCGCCATCACTGTCATCACCACCATCACCGCCATCACCACCATCACTATCATCACCACCGTCACCGTCATCACCACCGTCACCACCATCACTATCATCACCACCGTCACCACCATCACTGTCATCACCACCGTCACCGCCATCACTGTCATCACCACCGTCACCGTCATCACCACCATCACTATCATCACCACCATCACTATCATCACCACCGTCACCGCCATCACTGTCATCACCACCGTCACCGCCATCACTGTCATCACCACCATCACTATCATCACCACCATCACTCCCATCACCACCATCACCGCCATCACCACCATCACCACCATCACCACCATCACCACCATCACCACCATCACCGCCATCACCGCCATCACCGCTATCACCACCATCACCACCATCACCGCCGTCACCACCATCACCACCATCACCGCCATCACCACCATCACCACCATCACCACCATCACCGCCATCACCACCGTCAAGGCCATCACCGCCATCACCACCATCACTCCCATCACCACCATCACTCCCATCACCACCACCGCCATCACTGCCATCACCACCATCACCACCATCACCACCGTCACCACCATCACTATCATCACCACCGTCACTATCATCACCACCGTCACCGCCATCACTATCATCACCACCGTCACCGCCATCACTGTCATCTCACCACCATCACTATCATCACCACCGTCACTATCATCACCACCGTCACCGCCATCACTGTCATCACCACCATCACTATCATCACCACCATCACTATCATCACCACCGTCACCGCCATCACTGTCATCACCACCGTCACCGCCATCACTGTCATCACCAGCAATTGTTTCCTCTCTATTGTGAAAAGTTCTTAAAGTGAATTAAATTTCAGACAAGAGGAACTTTCTATCCAGTGGAGCTCAGGGCCGGGTGACAACAGACACCGGGGCGGCCGCAGTCACATCCAGTAATTACAGCCAATTATTAGCTGGTATGAGCGGCGTCATCACCCTGCTATGTACAGTCAGCAGCTCCTGCTAATGACCTCGGCTGAGGCACGTCACATGAGAGGAAGAAATCCCATAATCCTTGTATTACACCGCCCAGCAGGTCCCATACGGTATTGCCCCACCAAGGGGTCTTGTATAACCCCAAATGTTGTATCTCCTCCCAACAAGAGTTATAGATACCCCAACAAGTGTCATAGATACCCCAACAAGAGTTACATCTCCACCTACCAAGTCCCATAATACATATCCCTAACAAGTGTCTTATATATATATCCCAACAAGCTTTATATATGTCCATAAGTGTTATATCTCGACCTAACAAGTGTCATCCATTGTGTCTTATATATGTCCCCAAAAAGTGTTATATCTCCACCTAGTAGGTCTCATACAATATATCTCAACCAGCAGGTATTATAAATACCCACACAAGTATTATATATATCCCAACAGATCCTATACTGTATACCCCCACCAACAGATCCCATACTGTATACCCCCACCAACAGATCCTATACTGTATATCCCCACCCATAGGTCTTATATATATCCCAACAGATACTATACTGTATACCCTATCAACAGATCCTATACTGTATACCCTACCAACAGATACTATACTGTATATCCCCACCTTATATATTCCCCAAACAGTCTTATATATTCCTCCGACAAGTGTCATCTCTCCACCCAGCAAGTCTGATACTATATATCCACCAATAGGTCTCATACTATATATCCACCAACAGGTCTGATACTATATAGCCACCAACAGGTCTGATACTATATATCCACCAACAGGTCTGATACTATATATCCACCCAACAGGTCTGATACTATATAGCCACCAACAGGTCTGATACTATATAGCCACCAACAGGTCTGATACTATATATCCACCAACAGGTCTGATACTATATATCCACCAACAGGTCTGATACTATATATCCACCAACAGGTCTGATACTATATAGCCACCAACAAGTCTGATGCTATATAGCCACCAACAGGTCTGATACTATATATCCACTAACAGGTCTGATACTATATATCCACTAACAGGTCTGATACTATACATCCACCAAAAGGTCTGATAGTATACATCCACCAACAAGTCTGATACTATATATCCACCCAACAGGTCTGATACTATATATCCACCAACAGGTCTGATACTATATATCCACCAACAGGTCTGATACTATATATCCACCAACAGGTCTGATACTATATATCCACCAACAGGTCTGATACTATATATCCACCCAACAGGTCTGATACTATATATCCACCAACAGGTCTGATACTATATATCCACCCAACAGGTCGATACTATATATCCACCAACAGGTCTGATACTAATAATCCACCCCAACAGGTCTGATACTATATAGCCACCAACAGTCTGATACTATATCCACCCAAAAGGTCTGATACTATATATCCACCAACAGGTCTGATACTATATAGCCACCAACAGGTCTGATACTATATAGCCACCAACAGGTCTGATACTATATATCCACCAACAGGTCTGATACTATATATCCACCCAACAGGTCTGATACTATATAGCCACCAACAGGTCTGATACTATATAGCCGCCAACAGGTCTGATACTATATATCCACCCAACAGTCTGATACTATATATCCACCCAACAGGTTCTGATACTATAATACCACCAACAGGTCTGATACTATATATCCCAACAGTCTGATATAATATCCACAACAGGTCTGATACTATACATCCACCAACAGGTCTGACTGATACTATCAAGCCACCAACAGGTATGCTAATATAAAGCAACCAACAGGTCTCGTACTATATATCCACCAACAGGTCTGATACTATATATCCACCAACAGGTCTGATACTATATATCCACCCAACAGGTCTGATACTATATATCCACCAACAGGTCTGATACTATATATCCACCCAACAGGTCTGATACTATATATCCACCCAACAGGTCTGATACTATATATCCACCAACAGGTCTGATACTATATATCCACCCAACAGGTCTGATACTATATATCCACCAACAGGTCTGATACTATATATCCACCCAACAGGTCTGATACTATATATCCACCAACAGGTCTGATACTATATAGCCACCAACAGGTCTGATACTATATATCCACCCAACAGGTCTCATACTATATATCCACCCAACAGGTCTGATACTATATATCCACCAACAGGTCCTATATTTCCCTGAAAATTGTTATATCTCCCCTCAGTGGTTTTATTGTTATGGTTATATCCTCCCAGCAGGTTATCTGCCCCCTCAGCTATTACTATTGCCCCAACAGGTGCTGTATTTACCTCCATAGAGCAGCTCAGCACTGCAGAGACTACAAATGGTTTGACTGCAGGGTATCAAGAGACCCAGTGGCCGGTGGGATCTATAGGGGTCAGGGCCCTGGAGGGGTTAATGATGCAGCAGCCGAAGCAGAATGAAACATGCACATAACTGAGAAGGAGTCATTTCTTAGGATTTGTCTCCCTTTGAGGGTCTTTCCTCGAGACCTTGGAGCGGCGGATCCTCAGTTTCAAGGAGTCGGTATAATTGTGAAGCTGCAGACGATTTACCCCCCTTATCTGCGCTAATCCCGAGCACAGAGGAGGATTCCACATATTAAAAGCGCCAATACTCGGAGCTGAGCCTCCTTCACGAATATTGCTCTACTTAAGACTACAAGCTGCGGTTCTCCATGCCGGCTGATTTCCATATATATTAACACGCGCGTGTAGAAATAGAGCGGATTTGTACATCATCAGGCCTGACCCTACCTCTCCTATGATTGCTATTAGATAGAAAGATTGTGCATTAGGACTGGTTACACCGGGCGCCTATCTGCAGCTCCCCAGATGAGACGCCACCAAATGGAACCTCGTCCCGGGGAACTCTTGAATATGCTAAATCCGCGCTTCCACAGAACGAGCTCCTCAAAGCAGGGTCCTGTCCAAATCTGATTTCCAGTCTAATAGATGTGTCTAATCCCCGTCCCGCTGAGCTCATCACTGGACAGACAGCAGGGGATGATGCAAAGGAACCAGCCGCACCTCCCGTCCATCGTGCCCATTGCATAGGTTCAGGGCGCAGAGCGATCCTCAACACCTCTGTGCTGCTGTCTACACAAACAGAATAGCAGAAATGGCCAACTCCCTGTGGCTGCGACATTATGTGATCAATAGACCCTCCAGGCCGAGCATTGCGTCCCAACACCCTGTGCACAACCCCTGTCCACCCTTCCCATCCATTATAGACCAAATTGGGTCCTGAAGCCCATCACTTTTAAAGAGTTTATCTTGTATGTAATATAATACCGCCATACATTGCTAAAAAGGACCACTCCAGTGTTGCGTCGTTACACCCTGTGCACAATACCTGTCCACCCTTCCCATCCAGAGAGGGGAGTTTATAGACCAAATTGGGTCCTGAAGTCCATTACTTTTAAGGCATGTCCCCACTGCACGGGTTATCGGATGTTTTTTCAGCCGGTTTGCGGTTTTTCAGACCGCCTGAAAAACCGGCCGAAAATTAGCACAATTGTGCTCTATGGAAAACCCGTGCAGCAGTCCCCACTGGTGCTCTATGGAAAACCCGTGCAGCAGACCCCACTGGTGCGCTATGGAAAACCGTGCAGCAGTCCCCACTGGTGCTCTATGGAAAACCCGTGCAGCAGTCCCCACTGGCGCTCTATGGAAAACCCGTGCAGCAGTCCCCACTGGAGCTCTATGGAAAACCCGTGCAGCAGTCCCCACTGGTGCTCTATGGAAAACCCGTGCAGCGGTCCCCACTGGTGCTCTATGGAAAACCCGTGCAGCAGTCCCCTGGTGCTCTATGGAAAACCCGTGCAGCAGTCCCCACTGGGCTCTATGGAAAACCCGTGCAGCAGTCCCCACTGGTGCTCTATGGAAAACCCGTGCAGCAGTCCCCACTGGTGCTCTATGGAAAACCCGTGCAGCAGTCCCCACTGGTGCTCTATGGAAAACCCGTGCAGCAGTCCCCACTGGTGCTCTATGGAAAACCCGTGCAGCAGTCCCCACTGGTGCTCTATGGAAAACCCGTGCAGCAGTCCCCACTGTGCTCTATGGAAAACCCGCGCAGCAGTCCCCACTGGTGCTCTATGGAAAACCCGTGCAGCAGTCCCCACTGTGCTCTATGGAAAACCCGTGCAGCAGTCCCCACTGTGCTCTATGGAAACCGTGCAGCAGTCCCCACTGGTGCTCTATGGAAACCAGTGCATCGGTCCCCACTGGCTCTATGGAAACCCGTGCAGCAGTCCCCACTGGTGCTCTATGGGAAACCCGTGCAGCAGTCCCCACTGGTGCTCTATGGGAAACCCGTGCAGCAGTCCCCACTGGTGCTCTATGGAAAACCCGTGCAGCAGTCCCACTGGGTGCTACTATGGAAAACCCGTGCAGCTGTCCCCAACTGTGCTCTTTGGTAAACCCGTGCAGCAGTCCCCACTGGTGCTATATGTAAATCCCGTGCAGCGGTCCCCACTGGTGCTCTATAGAAAATCCGTGCAGCAGTCCCCCACTGGTGCTCTATGGAAAACCCGTGCAGCAGTCCCCACTGGTGCTCTATGGAAAAGCCCGTGCAGCAGTCCCCACTGTGCTCTAATGGAAAACACGTGCAGCAGTCCCCACTGTGCTCTATGGAAAACCGTGCAGCAGTCCCCACTAGTGCTCTATGGAAAACCCGTGCAGCAGTCCCCACTAGTGCTCTATGGAAAACCCGTGCAGCAGTCCCCACTGGTGCTCTATGGGAAACCTGTGCAGCAGTCCCCACTGGTGCTCTATGGAAACCCGTACAGCAGTCCCCACTGGTGCTCTATGGAAAACCCGTGCAGCAGTCCCCACTGGTGCTCTATGGAAAACCCGTGCAGCAGTCCCCACTGGTGCTCTATGGAAAACCCGTGCAGCAGTCCCCACTGGTGCTCTATGGAAAACCCGTGCAGCAGTCCCCACTGGTGCTCTATGGAAAACCCGTGCAGCAGTCCCCACTGGTGCTCTATGGAAAACCCGTGCAGCAGTCCCCACTGGTGCTCTATGGAAAACCCTGCAGCAGTCCCCACTGGTGCTCTATGGAAAACCCGTGCAGCAGTCCCCACTGTGCTCTATGGGAAACCCGTGCAGCAGTCCCCACTGGTGCTCTATGGAAACGGCCGTGCAGCAAGTCCCCACTGGTGCTCTATGGAACCCCGTGCAGCAGTCCCCACTGGTGCTCTATGGAAAACCCGTGCAGCAGTCCCCACTGGGGCTCTATGGAAAACCCGTGCAGCAGTCCCCACTTGTTTCGCTCGCGGCCCCGGTGGCATGCCACTGTTCATTCTTCGCCGTTTACTCCACTCTCAATGGAAACGGGAGGGTCCCCCGGTAGCTGGAGAAAACCGCGCCCCACCCCACGCGGCTCTAGGGAACGGCTGACAGGTTTTTCGCCCGCGGCCGCTCAAAGGGCCCATTGCATGTTCATTCTTCTGTCCGGTTTATGAACACCTCAATGGGAGGGGGAGGGCTGTTCTCCGCTTAACGCCCCCCATCCCCACCCCCCCGCGGCCGTGGGAACGGCCGCAAAAGAGGGCAAACCGGCCGGTATTTGTCCTGTGCCGTGGGAACGCAGCCTTAGAGAGTTTAACTTCTATGTAATATAATACCGCCATACAATGCTTAAAGGACCACTCCAGCATTGCGTCATAACACCCTGTACACACACATGTCCACCCTTCCCATCCAGAGAGGGGAGTTTATAGACCAAATTTGGTCCTGAAGTCCATCACTTTTAAGGTTTTTCTTGTATGAATTTTAGTACCCCTTCCCGTGCTTTTTTGGGCCCCCCTCCAGCGTTGTTATAACACCCCGTACAAAACCTGTCCACCCTTCCATTCCAGGAAGGGGTTGGAGGTTGTTGAACAAATTTTGGGGCTTGGGAAAACCCATCACTTGGAAAGGGTGTCTTGGGAAAGTAAAATCAATTTTTGCCATTCAATGGGGATACTCCTTTTTTTTTCCTTTGTTCATGGGAAAATTTTTTTTGCCCTACTCTGGGTTTCTTTTTCTCCCCTGCAGCTGAATTTCTGGATAATTTGGCGGGGGCAAAAAAACCAAATAGAAATTGGGTTTTTTACTGGGAGTGGCCCTTTTAAATTTGCCTCACCTGCTGCTTAGGTTTAGGAAAACCTGGGATTCCCGCTGCCTGGTTTACATTTACCCCCGTGGCAGCGTGAGAAAACCCCGTTATTCAGCTGCGGTCACATGAACCAAATGAAAAGCAGTGAGAAATTGGGTTTTTTAGTTTCGGTCACATGAAACCCGGGGGCAGCGTGAGAAACCCCGTATTTTAGCTGCAGGTCAAAATTTAGCCAGTGGCAGGAGTGAGAGATCCTTTTTATTAAGCTGCAAAGGGACCCTTTAAACCCCGGGGTGCAGTGAGAAATCTGTATTTTGCTGCAGGTCACATGACCCGTGGCGCAGTTAAAAAAAATCTGTATTCAGCTTTAGGTCACATGGGCCGTTTTGGGAGCAGTTTAGAAATCCAGTATTCACCTGGGGGGAGGGGCACAATTTTACCGGGCAGCAGTGAGGGAAAACCTGTATTCCCGCGCAGGGACAGGGCCCGGGGGGGCAGCAGTGAGAATTCCCGTATTCAGCGGGAGGGGGCACCCTGGGCCCGTGGCAGGGATTTAGAAATCCCGTAAATTTACTGAGGTCAAAATGACCGGGCCCGCCGTGGGAAATCCGTATTCGGCCCCAGGTCCTTTACCCAGGGGGCGCAGTGAAAGGGAATTTTTGTATTCGCTGCAGGTTTACATGAAACCCCGGGGGGGGAGCCCGGGGGAAAAAAATCCTGTATTAAAACTGCACGTTTACAGGGCCCCGTGGGAGCAGTGAGAAAATTTGGGCTCCCCGCATAGTAAGAAGTAAACAGCATCACCCAGCTTTCCCAAGTCATGGAAATTCTTCAGAATTGGGTGTGGGTTTTTTTCCTTTCCTGTCTTTAGATTAAAATTGTGTGTTTGGGTTTTCGGGGCGTGAGAGTCCAAACCCCCCAAGTGGGCAATTCTCATTTAAAGGGCAAAAGTTAAACACCTGGGAAATTTTTTTCAGAGGTTTCGGAAAAAATGCGGCGGAAAAAATTTTCATTTTTGTACCAAAATGCAATTTACCTAATTACTGTTCACTTGAAGAACTGGAAGCAGGGAGCGTGGCCCGGGGGGGAGTGCGGGGAGGTGCGGCTTAACCCCAAAACCTTCATGCCCCGAAAAAACACAGGATGGGCCAAAATACAAAAACTGGGGCCACAGACGTAAACACACGCATTGGCTTTGATACCCCGGGTTAGCAGGGGGTTTTCAACTTTGGATTTGTTTCAAAGCTCAGCAGACCATTTTTCACAACCCGGTAAGTTTTGATACACGGCTCGCAGACAAATATCACACAGGATAAGTTTTAGATACAAGTCAGAAAACAGATCACACATGATAAGCTTAGTTTCGCGTTTAGAAAACCTTTTTCACAATGGTTTGGAATTAGATACCCTGGCTAAAGAACTCTTTTTTATTGTTGTTAATGTTGGACCATTACAAAACTGGCAGTAAAGCTATATCTAATAAACTATATACAATATATTACAAATTCCTGCTGGTCCAGATCTAACCTTCCACATACATGGCTCAGCAGAGAGTATCACACCGGATAGGATTAGATACAGGAACACATCCATGGCAGCTTTAAAAAATAGGATGATTAGAGATGGTCATTCTAGGACTTTTGAGCTAGTATTATGCTTAACAGACAGTAAGCAAGTGAGGGAAATGTCTTTCCCCCAAACTGCAGAATAGGGGTAGCTCTGGGGATAATAAGGATGTAACTCGGTCAGTAAGGGGTAAGTAATGTATGTACACAGTGCTGCCCCACAGAATAGTGAGTGCAGCTTGGGGGGGATAATACGGGAGGTAATCGGTTACAGGATAAGTAATGTATGTACACAGTGATGCCCCAGCAGAATAGTGAGCGCAGTTGGGAGGAAAATACAGGATGTAACTAAAAAATAGTAAGGATAAGTATTGTTTGTCAGTGATGCCCAGCGAATAGTGAGCGCAGCTTGGGTAAAATTTAGGTTTAAAATAGGAAGTACAGGTTAAGTATGTTTGTACAGTGACTGACCAGCAAAAATAGTGGTGCAGCTTGGAGTAAAATACGGTGTAACTCAGGATCAGTAAGGATAAGTAATGTATGTACACGTGTTGCACCAGAAATAGTGATTGCGTCTGGGGAATACAGGGGTAATCAGGATCAGTAAGGTAAGTAATGTTGTACAGTGAGGGCACCAGCAAAATAGTGAGGCAGCTCTGGGGGGAAAAATAAGGATGTAATTCGGGTCAGTCCCAGGTAAGAAATGTAGTACAGGGACTGCCCCAGTAAATAGTGATTGCAGCTCTGGAGGATAATAGGTTTTTATTCGGGGAATAAGTCTCCATTCCCTGCATAATTTCATTGTAGGTGTAGCATGTAGGTCAGAGGTTAGTTCGCTCCTGGTTTTCAGTGTCCATTGCTAAGTTTGCAGAGGAAAAAAAAGGAAAAAAAAAGTGCCTTTCAGCGGGGAGGGGGAGGTAGTGGCGTTATGGCTGCACCCATCCGGGGTCTCTAAAGACTGGGCAAGGTCAAGGGGAAAACTAAGTAAAGGGGGAAATGAAAAAAGTGTTTTAATTAGTCATCATCTTCTTCCGCAAGAAACTGGTGAGGGGGGAACAGGATGACCTGAGTACAAAGAAAAATGGCAGAAATATGCTGTCAAAAGTGGTGATTCTGCTTCACCATTTTTAAGTTCCCGTGTGGTAGGGTGACTGAATATTCCCTCTCACAAAAAATAATTTAGTGCTAATGGTGACAAGCACTTACTGAAAATATGAAATGACGGTGGGCGGCAAGGGCCATAGAGAATGGAGGGATCATATAAAATGAGCTCTTCTGTTTTACCGTCTTCACTTAACTTCACATCATTGTCAGATGATTTCGGTTTTGTTTTATTATGAACACATTTACAGCAGTTTTATGGAAGAAAACAGAGGTGTAATAACAGAGGGGGAAAACCCCGTCATAATAGTATATTACTGTTTATTGGGGTCACAGCTCCTGAGAAAACCCAGATCCCAATGCAGGGCATCCTGAAAAGAGGTTTTTTATTTTACAGAATAAAAATTTCTAAAATTTTTGCCCCCTATGTACAAGAATATAACTACTATAATATTTCTCCCAAAATACAATAATATAACTGTTAATACTGCTCCTTGTCAAGAATTTAACTGTATAATACTGCTCCTATGTACTATTATAATGCTTAATATGCTCCCCATGTACAGAAAATAACTGCTATAAAACTGCCCTTGTACGATTAACTACTATAATCGG